>JAXCGZ010006083.1:25000-70569 GCA_037179515.1 Halocaridina rubra
AAATATATATATATATATATATATATATATATATATATATATATATATATATATATATATATATATATATATATATATGAGGGGCTAGAAAACTTCCTCCGTGTTCCCCTGCGTGTCATAAGAGTCGAATAAATGGGGCTGATCGAGGGGTCTGGGAATCCCTCTTCGATATTTTCTCTTCCCAAAGAGTCAGAGTAGTTTGTCTTGACTCAGCCACTCACCTTTGAAGGGGAAAATGGCTTATGTATATGACACACACACACACACACACACACACACACACACACACACACACACACACACACACACACACACACACACACACACACACACACACACACACATATATATATATATATATATATATATATATATATATATATATATATATATATATATATATATATATATATATATATATATATATATATATATATATAATATAGAGAGAGAACGAGCATGATACATCTCAAACTCGAAGCCACTTAGGATGTGCATAGTTGGTTGATCAATTAACCACTGCATTGAGATTACATGCAGTCAGTGAATCTGTTTCCATACTTTGTGTTATTTATACTACACATTTTTGCATTTTTGTTGGGTTTTATATATCAGGGTAGAATAGAGGTTGAACGATGATATCCATTCCCTTCTACCTAGTAATTACTATCTCATTAATAGTCAATTTTTCATAGTTATAACTGTTGTGGCTCTTATGTCCATTGGAATACATAGTAGCAAATTGCATATATATATATATATATATATATATATATATATATATATATATATATATATATATATATATATATATATATATATATATATATATATATATATATATATATTGAATCATAGAGGAAGGTATATTTTATACAGGGTTACGACACACATTTCATCAGATATTATCTCCTTTGAAGAGTGTATGAAAGAGAGATTCTCTTATTATGGTATAGGTCTCTTTGCCAGAAATGATATTAATCAGTAGAGTCCCTTCTGCAATGGTCTATGACTTTTGGAAAGTTACCATTTATTGTCAGACTAGACAATAAGTTTTTCATATATTTTTCTTTTCTTTTCTCTTCATTTATTATTTTTTTCACCCACACAGTGATGTCTTATGCCTTTTACTTTTAGATAGAAAATCTGTAATACTCATGAAATTATATAGTATATCTAACATACGCAAGAATATCATAAGTAATATTAACTGTAGTAGGCTGGCCCATGGCATCAATCGGCCATTGCAATTCTACAGCTGATAGGTCTTGTGGATTTAAATAAGACTGTCCAGAACAGTTCGATGTTAAGTCCTCCTTCAGTTACGGTTATCTTTCTATGCCTACATCAACACGGAATATTCTTGGATATTCGTTACACATGTCCAGTTATCTCTTTACATCTGACAAGTCACAATACTCCCCATCTCTGTTTCTCTCTAAGTTTTCTTTGTGCCCAGGCCCGATGAGGGTATATTTATTATATATATATATATATATATATATATATATATATATATATATATATATATATATATATATATATATATATATATATATATATATATATATATATATATGAAAGTAAAATACATGTAGTTCTGCTATATAAACGGCGAGGGGCCTACCTCATAATATTCTATTTACATTGGCTATCTCCCCCAATTGGGGGATAGCTGGCATAAAAAAAGAAACAAGTAGAGGATTACTTTGCTCTGTGGGCAATGACAAGGGAGATAGCGACCGTTCAGAAGGCACTGCTGGAGTGCCACAGCCCATCCTCCCGGCTCTTCCACAACCTGTGTTGTTTCATTAATGCTAACTCCCCTACTGTCCCTACCACAGGGCTACCTCTGTAAGATGCAGCCCCATGGTAACAGCAGATGCATATCAGAGCTGCGTCACAATCGCTTGCCACTCATTCCTATTCCTAGCACGCTCGCTTTCTTCCCTCACATCCATCCTTCTATCATTCAGGGCTCTCCTTACTCCATCCATCCATCCAAACCTAGGCCTCCCTCTAGCATTTCTCCCATCAACTTTCGCATTCATCACCTTTTTCAGCAGTCTTTCATCATCCATCCTTTCCACATGGCCAAACCATCTCAGAACATTCATATCTACTCTGGCTGCAATTTCTCTCCTCACACCCATTCTTGCTCTCACCACTTCATTCCTAACCCTATCCAGCCGAGATATGCCAATCATACTCCTCAGGCATTTCATCTCAAACACAGTTAGTTTCCATCTCTCACTTACTTTCATACCCCATAACTATGATCCATACATCACAGTTGGCACAACCACTTTCTCATGCAAAAGTTTCTTAACATTCATTTCCAACACTCTATTCTTCATGACTCCCTTCAATGCACCCAACACTTTACATCCTTCATTCACTCTGTGATACACATCTGCTTCCACTCCACCATTTACAGCTATAACCGAGCCTAAATACTTAAACTGATTAACCTCCTCAAGTGTCTCTCCATTCAACATAATATTCAATCCAGCGCCATCCTCATTTCTTGTACACCTCATAACCTTACTCTTTCCCACATTCACTCGCAACTTCCTTCTCTCACACACCATTCCCAATTCTGACACTAACTGACACTGCTTCTCCTCTGAATCTGCCACCACCACAGTATCATCTGCAAACAGCAACTGATTCAGCTCCCACTCATTATCATCCCCATCTAACATTCTCAAACCTCGACCTCGCACTCGCTCATTCACCCCTCTTACGACTTCATCAGTATACAAATTGAACAGCCATGGTGACATCACACACCCCTGTCTATTTCCCACACTCACTGGAAACCACTCACTCACTTCATTCCCTACCCTAACACAAGCTCTACTGCCCTCATACAAACTCTTAACTGCTTGCAACAATTTACCATTAATTCCATATAATCTCAAAACATTCCACATTGCCTCTCTATCAACTCTATCATACGCTTTCTCCAGATCCAAAAATGCAAAATACACATCCTTACCCTTTGCTAAATATTTCTCACATAACTGCCTAACTATAAAAATCTGATCTATACAACCTCTACCTATCCTAAAACCACTCTGCACTTTCGCGATCACATTTTCTGTTCTCACCCTAAACCTATTAACCAGTATCCTACCATACACTTTTCCTACCACACTCAACCAACTTATATCCCTAAAATTACTGCATTCATACACATCTAGCTTATTTTTGTATATGGGCTCTATACAAGCAATCACATATTCCACTGGTACCATTGACTACATAAAGCATATATTAAACACTCTCACTAACCATTCCAATACAGTCACACCCTTTTCTTTCAACATCTCCGCTCTCACACCATCCATTCCAGGTGCTTTACCTGCTTTCGCTTCATACAATGCTCTTTTCAACTCTTCTCTTGTAATCTCTCTCATTTTCATATATATATATATATATATATATATATATATATATATATATATATATATATATATGTTTGTGTGTGTGTGTGATTACCTAATTGTGTTTACGGGAAAGAGCCCAAAGCTCGTATCTTCCCGTCTCCTGATCGGTTCCATTTTATACTTAGTCATACTTATCATACCTGTCCTTAAAACTATGGATTGAGATAGCATTAACTTGCAACAATTTACCATTAATTCCATATAATCTCAAAACATTCCACATTGCCTCTCTATCAACTCTATCATACGCTTTCTCCAGATCCAAAAATGCAAAATACACATCCTTACCCTTTGCTAAATATTTCTCACATAACTGCCTAACTATAAAAATCTGATCTATACAACCTCTACCTATCCTAAAACCACTCTGCACTTTCGCGATCACAGTTTCTGTTCTCACCCTAAACCTATTAACCAGTATCCTACCATACACTTTTCCTACCACACTCAACCAACTTATATCCCTAAAATTACTGCATTCATACACATCTAGCTTATTTTTGTATATGGGCTCTATACAAGCAATCACATATTCCACTGGTACCATTGACTACATAAAGCATATATTAAACACTCTCACTAACCATTCCAATACAGTCACACCCTTTTCTTTCAACATCTCCGCTCTCACACCATCCATTCCAGGTGCTTTACCTGCTTTCGCTTCATACAATGCTCTTTTCAACTCTTCTCTTGTAATCTCTCTCATTTTCATATATATATATATATATATATATATATATATATATATATATATATATATATATATATATATATATATATATATATATATGTTTGTGTGTGTGTGTGATTACCTAATTGTGTTTACGGGAAAGAGCCCAAAGCTCGTATCTTCCCGTCTCCTGATCGGTTCCATTTTATACTTAGTCATACTTATCATACCTGTCCTTAAAACTATGGATTGAGATAGCATTAACTACCTCCTCGCTTAGCCAATTCCAATTATCAACTACTCTTACACTGAAAAAGTATTTCCTTACATCCTGCAAAGAAGTTTTCTTACGAAGCTTCAAACTATGACCTCTAGTTCTAGAGCCAGCCATATCGAAATATCGATCCCTATCCACTCTATCATAACCATGAAGGAATTTAAAGACTGTCACCATATCCCCCCTTACTCTTCTAGCTTCGAGTGATGGCAAGTCTAATTCCATCAGCCTCTCATCATAACCGAGATTGCGTATTTCTGGCACCAGTTTCGTGGCATGTCTTTGAACTTTTTCAAGCTGGATTGTCTCCAGAAATACATATAAATGGCATAGTAAAGGCAGCATATGCATTCTTATCAAATGTAAGGGCAGCCTTCAGGCACATGGACAAGGAAATGTTCAGAAATATTTATGTAACCTATGTGAGGCCAAAACTGGAATATGCAGCCCCCTTTTGGAATCCGCACTTGAAAAAGCACATGGCTAAGCTTGAAAAAGTTCAAAGACATGCCACGAAACTGGTGCTAGAAATACGCAATCTCAGTTATGATGAGAGGCTGAGGGAATTAGACTTACCATCACTCGAAGCTAGAAGAGTGAGGGGGGGGGATATGGTGACAGTCTTTAAATTCCTTCATGGTTATGATAGAGTGGATAGGGATCGATATTTTGATATAGCTGGCTCTAGAACTAGAGGTCATAGTTTGAAGCTTCGTAAGAAAAGTTCTTTGCAGGATGTAAGGAAATACTTATTCAGTGTAAGAGTAGTTGATAATTGGAATTGGCTAAGCGAGGAGGTAGTTAATGCTATCTCAATCCATAGTTTCAAGGACAGGTATGATAAGTATCACTAAGTATAAAATGGAAGCGATCAGGAGACGGGAAGATACGAGCTTTGGGCTCTTTCCCGTAAACACAATTAGGTAATCACACACTAATGAAATTCAATACTTCAAAATGTAAGGTAATGAGAATGGGTACAAATGCAAGAAGGACCAAGCTTGACTACTCGGTGGCTGGAGTACAACTTCAAGAGACAGAAAATGAGAGATCTAGGAGTAAACATACTGGCAGATTTGTCTCCAGAAATACATATAAATGGCATAGTAAGGGCAGCATATGCATTCTTATCAAATGTAAGGGTAGCCTTCAGGCACATGGACAAGGAAATGTTCAGAAATATTTATGTAACCTATGTGAGGCCAAAACTGGAATATGCAGCCCCCTTTTGGAATCCGCACTTGAAAAAGCACATGGCTAAGCTTGAAAAAGTTCAAAGACATGCCTCGAAACTGGTGCTAGAAATACGCAATCTCAGTTATGATGAGAGGCTGAGGGAATTAGACTTACCATCACTCGAAGCTAGAAGAGTGAGGGGGGGATATGGTGACAGTCTTTAAATTCCTTCATGGTTATGATAGAGTGGATAGGGATCGATATTTTGATATAGCTGGCTCTAGAACTAGAGGTCATAGTTTGAAGCTTGGTAAGAAAAGTTCTTTGCAGGATGTAAGGAAATACTTATTCAGTGTAAGAGTAGTTGATAATTGGAATTGGCTAAGCGAGGAGGTAGTTAATGCTATCTCAATCCATAGTTTCAAGGACAGGTATGATAAGTATCACTAAGTATAAAATGGAAGCGATCAGGAGACGGGAAGATACGAGCTTTGGGCCTCTTTCCCGTAAACACAATTAGGTAATCACACACTAATGAAATTCAATACTTCAAAATGTAAGGTAATGAGAATGGGTACAAATGCAAGAAGGACCAAGCTTGACTACTCGGTGGCTGGAGTACAACTTCAAGAGACAGAAAATGAGAGATCTAGGAGTAAACATACTGGCAGATTTGTCTCCAGAAATACATATAAATGGCATAGTAAGGGCAGCATATGCATTCTTATCAAATGTAAGGGTAGCCTTCAGGCACATGGACAAGGAAATGTTCAGAAATATTTATGTAACCTATGTGAGGCCAAAACTGGAATATGCAGCCCCCTTTTGGAATCCGCACTTGAAAAAGCACATGGCTAAGCTTGAAAAAGTTCAAAGACATGCCTCGAAACTGGTGCTAGAAATACGCAATCTCAGTTATGATGAGAGGCTGAGGGAATTAGACTTACCATCACTCGAAGCTAGAAGAGTGAGGGGGGGGATATGGTGACAGTCTTTAAATTCCTTCATGGTTATGATAGAGTGGATAGGGATCGATATTTTGATATAGCTGGCTCTAGAACTAGAGGTCATAGTTTGAAGCTTGGTAAGAAAAGTTCTTTGCAGGATGTAAGGAAATACTTATTCAGTGTAAGAGTAGTTGATAATTGGAATTGGCTAAGCGAGGAGGTAGTTAATGCTATCTCAATCCATAGTTTCAAGGACAGGTATGATAAGTATCACTAAGTATAAAATGGAAGCGATCAGGAGACGGGAAGATACGAGCTTTGGGCTCTTTCCCGTAAACACAATTAGGTAATCACACACTAATGAAATTCAATACTTCAAAATGTAAGGTAATGAGAATGGGTACAAATGCAAGAAGGACCAAGCTTGACTACTCGGTGGCTGGAGTACAACTTCAAGAGACAGAAAATGAGAGATCTAGGAGTAAACATACTGGCAGATTTGTCTCCAGAAATACATATAAATGGCATAGTAAGGGCAGCATATGCATTCTTATCAAATGTAAGGGTAGCCTTCAGGCACATGGACAAGGAAATGTTCAGAAATATTTATGTAACCTATGTGAGGCCAAAACTGGAATATGCAGCCCCCTTTTGGAATCCGCACTTGAAAAAGCACATGGCTAAGCTTGAAAAAGTTCAAAGACATGCCTCGAAACTGGTGCTAGAAATACGCAATCTCAGTTATGATGAGAGGCTGAGGGAATTAGACTTACCATCACTCGAAGCTAGAAGAGTGAGGGGGGGATATGGTGACAGTCTTTAAATTCCTTCATGGTTATGATAGAGTGGATAGGGATCGATATTTTGATATAGCTGGCTCTAGAACTAGAGGTCATAGTTTGAAGCTTCGTAAGAAAAGTTCTTTGCAGGATGTAAGGAAATACTTATTCAGTGTAAGAGTAGTTGATAATTGGAATTGGCTAAGCGAGGAGGTAGTTAATGCTATCTCAATCCATAGTTTCAAGGACAGGTATGATAAGTATCACTAAGTATAAAATGGAAGCGATCAGGAGACGGGAAGATACGAGCTTTGGGCTCTTTCCCGTAAACACAATTAGGTAATCACACACTAATGAAATTCAATACTTCAAAATGTAAGGTAATGAGAATGGGTACAAATGCAAGAAGGACCAAGCTTGACTACTCGGTGGCTGGAGTACAACTTCAAGAGACAGAAAATGAAAGATCTAGGAGTAAACATACTGGCAGATTTGTCTCCAGAAATACATATAAATGGCATAGTAAGGGCAGCATATGCATTCTTATCAAATGTAAGGGTAGCCTTCAGGCACATGGACAAGGAAATGTTCAGAAATATTTATGTAACCTATGTGAGGCCAAAACTGGAATATGCAGCCCCCTTTTGGAATCCGCACTTGAAAAAGCACATGGCTAAGCTTGAAAAAGTTCAAAGACATGCCTCGAAACTGGTGCTAGAAATACGCAATCTCAGTTATGATGAGAGGCTGAGGGAATTAGACTTACCATCACTCGAAGCTAGAAGAGTGAGGGGGGGGATATGGTGACAGTCTTTAAATTCCTTCATGGTTATGATAGAGTGGATAGGGATCGATATTTTGATATAGCTGGCTCTAGAACTAGAGGTCATAGTTTGAAGCTTCGTAAGAAAAGTTCTTTGCAGGATGTAAGGAAATACTTATTCAGTGTAAGAGTAGTTGATAATTGGAATTGGCTAAGCGAGGAGGTAGTTAATGCTATCTCAATCCATAGTTTCAAGGACAGGTATGATAAGTATCACTAAGTATAAAATGGAAGCGATCAGGAGACGGGAAGATACGAGCTTTGGGCTCTTTCCCGTAAACACAATTAGGTAATCACACACTAATGAAATTCAATACTTCAAAATGTAAGGTAATGAGAATGGGTACAAATGCAAGAAGGACCAAGCTTGACTACTCGGTGGCTGGAGTACAACTTCAAGAGACAGAAAATGAGAGATCTAGGAGTAAACATACTGGCAGATTTGTCTCCAGAAATACATATAAATGGCATAGTAAGGGCAGCATATGCATTCTTATCAAATGTAAGGGTAGCCTTCAGGCACATGGACAAGGAAATGTTCAGAAATATTTATGTAACCTATGTGAGGCCAAAACTGGAATATGCAGCCCCCTTTTGGAATCCGCACTTGAAAAAGCACATGGCTAAGCTTGAAAAAGTTCAAAGACATGCCTCGAAACTGGTGCTAGAAATACGCAATCTCAGTTATGATGAGAGGCTGAGGGAATTAGACTTACCATCACTCGAAGCTAGAAGAGTGAGGGGGGGGGATATGGTGACAGTCTTTAAATTCCTTCATGGTTATGATAGAGTGGATAGGGATCGATATTTTGATATAGCTGGCTCTAGAACTAGAGGTCATAGTTTGAAGCTTGGTAAGAAAAGTTCTTTGCAGGATGTAAGGAAATACTTATTCAGTGTAAGAGTAGTTGATAATTGGAATTGGCTAAGCGAGGAGGTAGTTAATGCTATCTCAATCCATAGTTTCAAGGACAGGTATGATAAGTATCACTAAGTATAAAATGGAAGCGATCAGGAGACGGGAAGATACGAGCTTTGGGCTCTTTCCCGTAAACACAATTAGGTAATCACACACTAATGAAATTCAATACTTCAAAATGTAAGGTAATGAGAATGGGTACAAATGCAAGAAGGACCAAGCTTGACTACTCGGTGGCTGGAGTACAACTTCAAGAGACAGAAAATGAGAGATCTAGGAGTAAACATACTGGCAGATTTGTCTCCAGAAATACATATAAATGGCATAGTAAGGGCAGCATATGCATTCTTATCAAATGTAAGGGTAGCCTTCAGGCACATGGACAAGGAAATGTTCAGAAATATTTATGTAACCTATGTGAGGCCAAAACTGGAATATGCAGCCCCCTTTTGGAATCCGCACTTGAAAAAGCACATGGCTAAGCTTGAAAAAGTTCAAAGACATGCCACGAAACTGGTGCTAGAAATACGCAATCTCAGTTATGATGAGAGGCTGAGGGAATTAGACTTACCATCACTCGAAGCTAGAAGAGTGAGGGGGGGGATATGGTGACAGTCTTTAAATTCCTTCATGGTTATGATAGAGTGGATAGGGATCGATATTTTGATATAGCTGGCTCTAGAACTAGAGGTCATAGTTTGAAGCTTCGTAAGAAAAGTTCTTTGCAGGATGTAAGGAAATACTTATTCAGTGTAAGAGTAGTTGATAATTGGAATTGGCTAAGCGAGGAGGTAGTTAATGCTATCTCAATCCATAGTTTCAAGGACAGGTATGATAAGTATCACTAAGTATAAAATGGAAGCGATCAGGAGACGGGAAGATACGAGCTTTGGGCTCTTTCCCGTAAACACAATTAGGTAATCACACACTAATGAAATTCAATACTTCAAAATGTAAGGTAATGAGAATGGGTACAAATGCAAGAAGGACCAAGCTTGACTACTCGGTGGCTGGAGTACAACTTCAAGAGACAGAAAATGAGAGATCTAGGAGTAAACATACTGGCAGATTTGTCTCCAGAAATACATATAAATGGCATAGTAAGGGCAGCATATGCATTCTTATCAAATGTAAGGGTAGCCTTCAGGCACATGGACAAGGAAATGTTCAGAAATATTTATGTAACCTATGTGAGGCCAAAACTGGAATATGCAGCCCCCTTTTGGAATCCGCACTTGAAAAAGCACATGGCTAAGCTTGAAAAAGTTCAAAGACATGCCTCGAAACTGGTGCTAGAAATACGCAATCTCAGTTATGATGAGAGGCTGAGGGAATTAGACTTACCATCACTCGAAGCTAGAAGAGTGAGGGGGGGGATATGGTGACAGTCTTTAAATTCCTTCATGGTTATGATAGAGTGGATAGGGATCGATATTTTGATATAGCTGGCTCTAGAACTAGAGGTCATAGTTTGAAGCTTCGTAAGAAAAGTTCTTTGCAGGATGTAAGGAAATACTTATTCAGTGTAAGAGTAGTTGATAATTGGAATTGGCTAAGCGAGGAGGTAGTTAATGCTATCTCAATCCATAGTTTCAAGGACAGGTATGATAAGTATCACTAAGTATAAAATGGAAGCGATCAGGAGACGGGAAGATACGAGCTTTGGGCTCTTTCCCGTAAACACAATTAGGTAATCACACACTAATGAAATTCAATACTTCAAAATGTAAGGTAATGAGAATGGGTACAAATGCAAGAAGGACCAAGCTTGACTTCTCGGTGGCTGGAGTACAACTTCAAGAGACAGAAAATGAGAGATCTAGGAGTAAACATACTGGCAGATTTGTCTCCAGAAATACATATAAATGGCATAGTAAGGGCAGCATATGCATTCTTATCAAATGTAAGGGTAGCCTTCAGGCACATGGACAAGGAAATGTTCAGAAATATTTATGTAACCTATGTGAGGCCAAAACTGGAATATGCAGCCCCCTTTTGGAATCCGCACTTGAAAAAGCACATGGCTAAGCTTGAAAAAGTTCAAAGACATGCCTCGAAACTGGTGCTAGAAATACGCAATCTCAGTTATGATGAGAGGCTGAGGGAATTAGACTTACCATCACTCGAAGCTAGAAGAGTGAGGGGGGGGATATGGTGACAGTCTTTAAATTCCTTCATGGTTATGATAGAGTGGATAGGGATCGATATTTTGATATAGCTGGCTCTAGAACTAGAGGTCATAGTTTGAAGCTTGGTAAGAAAAGTTCTTTGCAGGATGTAAGGAAATACTTATTCAGTGTAAGAGTAGTTGATAATTGGAATTGGCTAAGCGAGGAGGTAGTTAATGCTATCTCAATCCATAGTTTCAAGGACAGGTATGATAAGTATCACTAAGTATAAAATGGAAGCGATCAGGAGACGGGAAGATACGAGCTTTGGGCTCTTTCCCGTAAACACAATTAGGTAATCACACACTAATGAATTTCAATACTTCAAAATGTAAGGTAATGAGAATGGGTACAAATGCAAGAAGGACCAAGCTTGACTACTCGGTGGCTGGAGTACAACTTCAAGAGACAGAAAATGAGAGATCTAGGAGTAAACATACTGGCAGATTTGTCTCCAGAAATACATATAAATGGCATAGTAAGGGCAGCATATGCATTCTTATCAAATGTAAGGGTAGCCTTCAGGCACATGGACAAGGAAATGTTCAGAAATATTTATGTAACCTATGTGAGGCCAAAACTGGAATATGCAGCCCCCTTTTGGAATCCGCACTTGAAAAACCACATGGCTAAGCTTGAAAAAGTTCAAAGACATGCCACGAAACTGGTGCTAGAAATACGCAATCTCAGTTATGATGAGAGGCTGAGGGAATTAGACTTACCATCACTCGAAGCTAGAAGAGTGATGGGGGGGGATATGGTGACAGTCTTTAAATTCCTTCATGGTTATGATAGAGTGGATAGGGATCGATATTTTGATATAGCTGGCTCTAGAACTAGAGGTCATAGTTTGAAGCTTCGTAAGAAAAGTTCTTTGCAGGATGTAAGGAAATACTTATTCAGTGTAAGAGTAGTTGATAATTGGAATTGGCCAAGCGAGGAGGTAGTTAATGCTATCTCAATCCATAGTTTCAAGGACAGGTATGATAAGTATCACTAAGTATAAAATGGAAGCGATCAGGAGACGGGAAGATACGAGCTTTGGGCTCTTTCCCGTAAACACAATTAGGTAATCACACACTAATGAAATTCAATACTTCAAAATGTAAGGTAATGAGAATGGGTACAAATGCAAGAAGGACCAAGCTTGACTACTCGGTGGCTGGAGTACAACTTTAAGAGACAGAAAATGAGAGATCTAGGAGTAAACATACTGGCAGATTTGTCTCCAGAAATACATATAAATGGCATAGTAAGGGCAGCATATGCATTCTTATCAAATGTAAGGGTAGCCTTCAGGCACATGGACAAGGAAATGTTCAGAAATATTTATGTAACCTATGTGAGGCCAAAACTGGAATATGCAGCCCCCTTTTGGAATCCGCACTTGAAAAAGCACATGGCTAAGCTTGAAAAAGTTCAAAGACATGCCTCGAAACTGGTGCTAGAAATACGCAATCTCAGTTATGATGAGAGGCTGAGGGAATTAGACTTACCATCACTCGAAGCTAGAAGAGTGAGGGGGGGGATATGGTGACAGTCTTTAAATTCCTTCATGGTTATGATAGAGTGGATAGGGATCGATATTTTGATATAGCTGGCTCTAGAACTAGAGGTCATAGTTTGAAGCTTCGTAAGAAAAGTTCTTTGCAGGATGTAAGGAAATACTTATTCAGTGTAAGAGTAGTTGATAATTGGAATTGGCTAAGCGAGGAGGTAGTTAATGCTATCTCAATCCATAGTTTCAAGGACAGGTATGATAAGTATCACTAAGTATAAAATGGAAGCGATCAGGAGACGGGAAGATACGAGCTTTGGGCTCTTTCCCGTAAACACAATTAGGTAATCACACACTAATGAAATTCAATACTTCAAAATGTAAGGTAATGAGAATGGGTACAAATGCAAGAAGGACCAAGCTTGACTACTCGGTGGCTGGAGTACAACTTCAAGAGACAGAAAATGAGAGATCTAGGAGTAAACATACTGGCAGATTTGTCTCCAGAAATACATATAAATGGCATAGTAAGGGCAGCATATGCATTCTTATCAAATGTAAGGGTAGCCTTCAGGCACATGGACAAGGAAATGTTCAGAAATATTTATGTAACCTATGTGAGGCCAAAACTGGAATATGCAGCCCCCTTTTGGAATCCGCACTTGAAAAAGCACATGGCTAAGCTTGAAAAAGTTCAAAGACATGCCTCGAAACTGGTGCTAGAAATACGCAATCTCAGTTATGATGAGAGGCTGAGGGAATTAGACTTACCATCACTCGAAGCTAGAAGAGTGAGGGGGGGGATATGGTGACAGTCTTTAAATTCCTTCATGGTTATGATAGAGTGGATAGGGATCGATATTTTGATATAGCTGGCTCTAGAACTAGAGGTCATAGTTTGAAGCTTGGTAAGAAAAGTTCTTTGCAGGATGTAAGGAAATACTTTTTCAGTGTAAGAGTAGTTGATAATTGGAATTGGCTAAGCGAGGAGGTAGTTAATGCTATCTCAATCCATAGTTTCAAGGACAGGTATGATAAGTATTACTAAGTATAAAATGGAAGTGATCAGAAGACGGGAAGATACGAGCTTTAGGCTCTTTACCGTA
Source organism: Halocaridina rubra (assembly GCA_037179515.1). NCBI lineage: Eukaryota > Metazoa > Arthropoda > Malacostraca > Decapoda > Atyidae > Halocaridina > Halocaridina rubra. The sequence goes on from JAXCGZ010006083.1 coordinate 38,819, forward strand.
AACACAATTAGGTAATCACGCGCGCGCGCGCACGCGCACACACACACACACACACAAGCAATTCTTAAAGAGGAGAAATAACGAAAAGTGTTCATCAACATAGCAAACCAAATTTTGATGTTCGATATTCGTGCGATGTGATCAGTTTTGTGTCACGGACTCCCTTCACTATTAAGGAGTAGGACGGTGCTTTCTTGCAAAGGACGTCGGTTTTGGCAATTACGACCGTTACCATGAGCAAATGCCCTTTTTTAACTTCAGACCGTGGCGGGCCTCGAACCCACAACCTGACAAATCATAACTGGGAGCGTTACTATTTGGCTTCGGCCACGGCCAAGTGGTAAGACCCTATAGTTATATTATAGTAATAATAACTATTAAAAATAACCTGAAGGAGTAAATTGATTAATGTATAATAATTGTTGTTAGACCGAGTTGTTGTTAAGAGATAATAAGAATTAAAAAGTCTCATTTCGGTGTTTTGCATATGATCATAGATACAAAACGTCATTAATATAAAAGTTTTTTTTTTTTATTGTACAGAAATTACACAATGGAATTAACTCTGTTGTTGTACATGTGTTCATGTTGATAATACCAGAGAAAAACTCTTGAAACAGGACCTATGTATGGTAGTAATAACAAGAACATCCAATTCTGAATTGGAATAAATCTACCCAGTCTATCTATATATCTATCCTTATATTCGTCTATTTAAATGCTAGATTTAGTCATGTCTGATATTTTAATAATGTAAAATTTGAATAAATATGATTTGGTATACGGTATATTTCATCCTATAGAAAAGCAAGAATAATTCAATATAGATTCTCATAATTACTATTCATATATATAGGCCTGTTTTGTCTCCCAAAAAGTTCTGAGCTAAATTTCATGTTCCATTTGTTTTCTTAGCAAATGTAGTACTAATAATTTCAAAATCTCTCTCTTTGGGAATGGAAGACATTTTTTAAAAAGGGACCTAAAAAAACACTCTCTGTGAACCTCTTCTATACCTATTGTAACTTACGCTTTTCTATGGTTAGGTTAAACTTGATGATTAGCTTAAACGTTATGATTAGATTACATTACGAGTAAGTTAAACATTATGATTAGGCCTAAGTTAAGATAAATAATTAGGCTTTTTGTTTTTAACGGAAAAATAGTCTCAACAATGAGTGCCTAAAGTTGAAAATAACAGAAACCCAATTTGAAATCGCATCTTTCGCTTATCTCAAGCGTGGTATAATTAATGATGCAAAATTCTCATATGAATTTCTTCACACGCTGAAGTAGGCTTATTCTGTCAAACAACTGTTACATCTAGGTAAAGTGTTGAAGCTCATGTGTATAGATTTAATGTCTTGCATCAGTCTAATAATAATGATGATGACCATCCAATAATATATTATTATTATTATTATTATTATTATTATTATTATTATTATTATTATTATTATTATTATTATGTAAGCATTTACTTTCACACCCCCAACGAGTGAAATGAAAATAAAAAAAACTGAAAAGTATATATAGAAATTATATAATTTGTTTGGGTATATATATAAATTATATAAGAAGCAAAAATTTTCATTAGCAACTAGTTTATTATCTGGGGATAAAGTAACCTTACTAATGCAACCAAATCATTTTATGACAATAAATTTCATGTTTTTCCGATTAGTCGTGTAGAAGCAAACATTTACTTTACTACTACTACTACTACTACTAATACATACATATACCGTGGCTGTTTCCCCTTTAAAAGTGGGGGTAGCCGACATAAAAAAAGAAACAGTTTGGGGAGCAGTTATACTCCCCTCTACCCTCCCTCTTCTTTGATGCCTCACAGGAGGTTGGTACAAGGGGGGGGATTCCTAGTCCCCCCACCCCGTCCACTTTTAGTCGCCTTTTACGACACGCAGGGAATACGGTGAGGCTATTCTTTGATATTATGCCCGACCCACAGGACACTTGATCAATGCAGCATTCTTGGCACATGCTTTCGCGGCCAAGCTCCACATCCAAACCTGGAATGAGTTGAGTAAAACTAACCTATCAATGAAGACATTCTTGGCAAATGCTTTCGCTGTTGTTCGTCCTACGACGGTCATAGAATTTCACCTCTAGCGTCGTAGTACGGATGCCCCCGACAGTCTCTTCTAATCATTATCTCGGTCCCCAGAGCCAATCAGATATGAGACCGAGATCATCTTTCATTATTCCATGCAGTTATCTTTCGGGCATAGGTTTGAAAACTAAAAATTATTATCAATGAGAGAAATGAATTTGTAATGTATGGCAAGTGGTTGGCCGCATGGTGAATGCTAGGCCCTGAAACGAACTTAGTTGACTGTCCCTAACCAGCAATGAGCGGCAAGAGCAAACGCTCTAAAACCATGGATATGGTGAGATGTATGTCTAATTTATTCTTGGTGTTAGGTATACATGTCAATCTACCTCGATATTTTCACTAACTTTCATTTTACTTTTTTTTTTTTAAAGAAGTAGTAGTCTCCGTGGCAAAATGGCAGCGTCCGCGACCCCGAGGCGGCAGGTCGAGGGCCCCCGCCCCGCCACGGACCGAGGCCAGCAAGGGCACACACCCAGGGCAACGATCACATTTGCCAAAACAAGTCCCTCGCAAGAAGGCAAACGCCCCAGCCCCCAGTAGAAAAGGGAGCTCGTGAAGCAAAACCGAATCCATCCAATAATAATAATAATAATAACAATAATAATAATAATAATAATAATAATAATAATAATAATAATTCAAAAGTTCACATCTATATATATATATATATATATATATATATATATATATATATATATATATATATATATATATATATATATACATACAACACATAAACACATTATCAATAGGCATACGACGATTTTTGTTTAATAAGTTTCTTGTGTTATTTAAAATGCCGATTTATCATTACTATTATTATCATCATCATCATTATTATTATTACTATTATTATTATTATTATTATTATTATTATTATTATTATTATCATTATTATTATTACAGTACTGGCGGTACAACAGAACAGCCATGCCAACAACCTGGCCAAGCTAGGAAGAGGTAGATCCCATAATTTCTTTTAAAAAAGTAAAACAAGGGTAGTAGCAATACTAGAAATAGAAAATAGTAGTAGTGGTAGTAGTAATACTAGCAGCACGTCGGAGATTGAACAGAGAGTCTCAAAGGTCTCTCTCTCTCTCTCTCTCTCTCTCTCTCTCTCTCTCTCTCTCTCTCTCTCTCTCTCTATCTATCTATATATCTCTCTATCTATCTATATATCTATGTGTGTGTGTGTGTGTGTGTGTGTATGAAACTCAACACTTTAATAAATATTAAATATGTTATTCTTTGTATATTCTTGTAATACTCTTGAAAGAATGACTCTCCGGCAACCGAACAGAGCTTACACAGATTGGTTTCTGAGGCCAAGAATCTCAACTCATTCATTATATGGGTTGATAATTATGTTTCCTGTTGGGAAACATGTATTTAAAAAGTTCATGAACGATAAAATATTTTGGAATATAAAATATTATAAATATCTTGATATATTATCATATATTAAGAATACATACATACATTATATATATATATATATATATATATATATATATATATATATATATATATATATATATATATATATATATATATATATCGTCAAAGGTAGATTTCTCAAGTTCGAGGTGACGAGTCTGATAAACAAATATTCGATCCCGCCGCGGGGCGTTAGGCAGGGCATCCAGCCCTAATCCCTACAGCAAATCTCTGTGTCCACTCCAAGTAAATGGAGACTCATGGCGATACTTTAAACGTAAAAAAAAAAAATCATATTAACATGATAGAGAGTTAAAAAGTTTCCACAAAACAGATTAACCGACTAAAAAGAGTTAATATAATACATTATTTTTTGAGGAAATTCTGCGTACAATCGCGAATAAAAGACACGGTCCGTCCTCAACTAACATCACACTTAATTCTCACTTTTACCACCATTTTTCTCTTTTTTATCTCTTCTTCTTCTTCTTCTTCTCTTTTCCTTTCTTCCACGTTACTTCTCTCTCTCTCCCTTCGTTTATTATTTTCTACTTTAACCTCCAGCATTCATGGAGTGCTACAGAGCGAGAGAGAGAGAGAGAGAGAGAGAGAGAGAGAGAGAGAGAGAGAGAGAGAGAGAGAGAGAGAGAGAGAGAGAGAGGCCATGTACTAGCTCTATGTATATTCACCCTTCGAAAAATATTTTTGCTTCCTCGTGAAACTTAATTGAAAAACTCACTTTAAGCGCTTATGCTGTGCACGGTAAACAAAATAAATAAATAAAAATAAAAATAAAAATAAAAAAAAAGGGAGGTGAAGAGTAGAAGAATGAATAGGGGAAGCAGGAGGAGAGGGGCCTATGAACAAAGCTGGGGGGGGGGGCTGGTCCCCAATGGGGCCTGCGGAAGCAAAATAGGTATATTGACGATGAAAATAACTACCCAAACTTAGTTCTATTTCGGTGAAAAATAGCTACATGGGAAATATATAAATAATAATAATAATAATAATAATAATAATAATAATAATAATAATAATAATAATAATAATAATAATAATAATAATAATAATAATAATAATGATAATAATGATAATGGTAATAATAATAATAATTAAAATAATAATAATGATGATGATGAAAAAAATAATAGTCAAATTGTAATGTTAGGAAGAGTGCTAGAGCTTTAAAGCTTACTCTCAGAATTTTGCTGGAAGAAAAATTTTTATTCGATTCATGCTCTTGAGCGGATTATCCAAATCCATCCATAGTCTAGCATTTAATAATAAGCAAAATAAATAAAAACAGTTTAGGAACCCCAGAGAGAGAGAGAGAGAGAGAGAGAGAGAGAGAGAGAGAGAGAGAGGTTATTTTCAAAACGAGAGTATTGAAGGAAGCCACGTGGGCAATGAAACAAATATGGGAGAGTGGGGGAGATGGAGGAGGAGAGTCGTTTTTCATATGGGATATTTCTTATTCGGTACTAAATAGGCCCTCGCAGTTTACTTTACAGAACTGCATGTATTTTGCTTTATATATATATATATATATATATATATATATATATATATATATATATATATATATATATATATATATATATATATATATAATATATATATATATATATATATTATGGAATATTTTTTTATTTCGGCGATCAGATATTCCACCACTAGCTCCTCTAAGTACATTCGCATCCAGTACTCTTCCACTCACTCTTTTGTCCACCTCAACATAATCCATTTATTCTCCGTCATTTACTCTTCCGTTATCTAATCTGAGCCATGTATATATGCACATATACTTTTTAACAATTGACAATTAACATCTCTCTCTCTAAGTACATATTTTTTATCATTCTCTCTTCACTCATTTCCAGTAGCCTAGGTACTCCCAAATTCCCAATTACGGGCTCACTCCTTGCTCAAACATTAAATCCCCCAACAACGCATCCACATTCATTCCCAAGTATTTCAAACACTCGTTCAATTCATTCCAAAACTCTTCTCTTTCTTCCTTTATTAGCTCTCAGGGCTGTATGCACTTCCAAACTTGTCATCCCCATCTCATTTTAGCCAATATAATTCGAGATAAAGCTTTCTCCCATTCCACCAAACACTTGCCAACGGAGCAACTCTTCGCCCTCTATCCTCTCCAGACACCCTACCTACCACGCATCCAAACGTCACCTCACCATTCACTTTCCACTAAGTTTCGCTCAGTACAAGCACATCCATCTATCTGTTAACAGACACACTACCGTACCTCTTTCCTCCCTTTTATGCACTTTGGCTCTTAGCAGAAGGCCAGTATAGATCTATCTGCAAAAGTTCCCAAATAGATCCTACCAACCAAGGACAATATTAATGGGAGTGGATGATGAGAACCTCCCCCCCATCAACCTATGAAATAACTCGTCCATATGTACTTAAACAAATTGTCCTTTTTTTTTTTTTTTTTTTTTTTTACTGTCAGTAGTAATTTAATTTCTGTGTATCAAACTTTAGGAGTGGTAAGGTATATATCGAGTCCTTGGAACTAAGTTCATCGTAGACAGGTAATAATCAACTTTGGGCTTCTTTTTTTTTTATATATAAAGATACCTCCCGACATTTTGATATTCATTTCAGCATTCCAGCCAAAAGAACACACACACACCACACACACACACACACACACACACACACACACACACACACACACACACACACACACACACTTAGAAGGAAGGGAAAAGAGTGTTAGAGTAAGACACTCAGTGTCTGAATGGAAAAGAGTTAGTAGTGGAGTTCCACAGGGTTCAGCTTTAGGGCCCCTTTTGTTCCTTGTATATGTATTTGACCTACCAGAGTCTGTAAATTTACTCATGAATATTTTGCAGATGATGCAAAGATTGTGAAGAAAGTAAGAAAAGAGAACAATGGTAGAGAACTTCAGGAAGATCTAAACAGTCTGCATGAGTGGTCAGAAAAGTGACCAATAAAATTCAATGCTTCAAAATGTAAGATAATGAGAATGGATACAAGTGCAAGAAGGCCCAGCTTGACTACTCGGTGGCAGGAGTAGAACTTCAAGAGACAGAGAATGATAGAGATCTAGGAGTAACCATACTGGCCGATTTTTCTCCAGAAATGCATATAAATGCCATAGTAAGATCAGGGAATGCTTTCTTAGCAATTGTAAGGATAGCCGTCAGACACATGGACAAGGAAATTTTCAGCTATATTTATGTAGCCTATGTGAGACCAAAGCTAGAATATGCAGACCCTTTTGGAATCCGCACTTGAAAAATCACATAGCTAAGCTTGAAAAAGTTCAAAGACATGCCACGAAACTGGTGCCAGAAATACGCAATCTCAGTTATGATGAGAGGCTGAGGGAATTAGACTTACCATCACTCGAAGCTAGAAGATTGAGGGGGATATGGTGATGGTGTATATGCCCTTAGTCAGCTGTTGTTAGTAGTTTTGAAGTTGACCTTTACTATGAGATGATTTGTTTTTTAGGTTTTGTTTGGCTACGATCATGCATTAATTTCTTGAGAGAATATAATTGTGTTGCTGTTGTGTGTGTGATTACCTAATTGTGTTTACGGGAAAGAGCCCAAAGCTCGTATCTTCCCGTCTCCTGATCGGTTCCATTTTATACTTAGTCATACTTATCATACCTGTCCTTAAAACTATGGATTGAGATAGCATTAACTACCTCCTCGCTTAGCCAATTCCAATTATCAACTACTCTTACACTGAAAAAGTATTTCCTTATATCCTGCAAACAAGTTTTCTTACGAAGCTTCAAACTATGACCTCTAGTTCTAGAGCCAGCCATATCAAAATATCCATCCCTATCCACTCTATCATAACCATGAAGGAATTTAAAGACTGTCACCATATCCCCCCTCACTCTTCTAGCTTCGAGTGATGGTAAGTCTAATTCCCTCAGCCTCTCATCATAACTGAGATTGCGTATTTCTGGCACCAGTTTCGTGGCATGTCTTTGAACTTTTTCAAGCTTAGCTATGTGCTTTTTCAAGTGCGGATTCCAAAAGGGGGCTGCATATTCGAGTTTTGGCCTCACATAGGTTACATAAATATTTCTGAACATTTCTTTGTCCATGTGTGTGTGTGTGTGTGTGTGTGTGTGTGTGTGTGTGTGTGTGTGTGTGTGATTACCTAATTGTGTTTACGGGAAAGAGCCCAAAGCTCGTATCTTCCCCTCTCCTGATCGGTGTGTGTGTGTGTGTGTGTGTGTGTGTGTGTGTGTGTGTGTGTTTTACCTGGTTACTTAACATTCTGCTTTTATTGTCAACTTATCAAAATGAATCATAGTTTTCATTAAGAATATAAGTAATTTGAGATCTCTATGTGATATTTTTAATAAAAAAAAAAATGAATCCATCTTACTAATAATGTGTTGTTTTGAAAATGAAATAAGATGAACCTATTTGGAAAGGCAGATTTACAGCTTCTTTGCAGGGGATTTAGATAGAAAATTATGGAAGGGTTTCATATACTCAGGTATTGGCCTATACTCCAGAGGTATAATATATATATATATATATATATATATATATATATATATATATATATATATATAGAGAGAGAGAGAGAGAGAGAGAGAGAGAGAGAGAGAGAGAGAGAGAGAGAGAGAGAGAGAGAGAGAGAGAGAGAGAGAGAGAGAGAGTCATGAGATCCATATTGCCGAATACCATAACGGAACTTCGTGTCGTTCCGTACCTTAGTCCGTGCAAGCTCATGAGAACTACATATCAAAATAACATCTAGCGAAGCCAATACTTGCAAGCACTCTGCCGTCTCTTTGTGGTAATTTATTGAATGTTTCGCGGGATTAGGAATATAACAGTTTCACTCTGATCACATATATATAGTAAAGAAAGTCTCCTTGCCACTATCACCAAATACTAAAATAATACTGGAAAATAGCTTGCTAACCTTGGATCCATTTGCACATATGCCATTCCCCCTCGCTTTAATAACGATCAGCTGACTATGATCAGTAGTACCAACATTTTAGAGTAATCACAGTTAGGTTGGCACACCTTGTCTTACAATTATGTCTCTTTCTATATATAATTTCTTGATGGCATCGAACTGAAAACTTACACAAACGAAATTGTGCCATTTATAATAATAAATAATTTGCTACCTGTTTTTTTTATAATTTGTGTTTGTATGCATATGTATTATTTTAGCTGCTGTAGGCCTTAACTGCAATTTGAGAGTCCACACACACACACACACACGCGCGCACACACACACCGCGCGTTCAGTGGAAAACTTTACCATAATTTCCATAAATCTGAAATCCTGCAGAGTATTGTGAGTACAAAAACTAATATTTGTTGTAAGACGAGACTGTTCATATTAAAGGAAAAAAAAATTGAGAACTTTTTCGTGAGGAAGAGAGAGAAGCTGCCGTCCAGTTTCTGCCTTGAGGGAAATCTAGAAGAGTTGCCAGACGTGGAGCCATCACACCATGTTACCTAATTTTTTGTGTAAACTGGGGAAAGCTCTTAAGCCGTTTTACCTGATCCTGTGGTTCTATATATTGTTAAAATCAGTATCCTTCCCATTTATATTAACTAGTTAGTTTGATACACGAAAAAATTGAATAATAAAAGAAAAAAAAATTACCAAATACCCACCTGTCAACAGTACTGAGTTAAGTTGCCAAGTAGTACAGCAGACCTATTTTCTTCATTTTTTTTGCTTTTCTTTTAGCTTTCTCTTTTGCTATTTTGTTATTTTGTATATATATTGAGTTAAATGTAAAGTCTAAATCCCGTGATAACATATCTTGGTTAGCAAGTCAGTTTATCAGTTAGGAAGAATATATAACAGAAACAGGTGGGTGCCACCTCGAACACAAATTCGAATTTTCCTTCAGGTTTGACTTTTGTTTTTCTTTTTCTTTTTATACTTAAATTACCATGGTCAAGTTTTTAAGTTAAGATGTGTGTTACCAGAAAGGAGACAAACTGAGTCACTAAATAGCACTTATATGGAGATATAAAAATTCTGTGTGAAGGTAAATTAGAAGTTTTTCTCTTTTCTTTTTTTTTTCCTCTTTCTCGTCTTCTTTCTATATTCTGTGAGAGGGAGAACATAAAAATGAAGCCATCTCTGTCCCAAACCTCTCCCACCCATGGGTCGGGAGAAGGGGTAGTCATCAGAGGACTTAAACAGAGAATCAAGAAGTTAGAGGAAATGGTTACAAGCCTTGATGATAAAATTCGGAATATGGATGGAGAAATGAAAGAGAATGAAACACTCAGAGAACAAATAAGATCTTTGGAGGAAGCAAATAAAGCACAAGGGCAGGAGAGAAAGGAACTAGAAAAAAGAATAAAGAAGCTGGAAGGGGAAAAGAGTCAACTAGAATCTAGAATTTCTAAACAAGAAGATAAAAACAAACAGCTAAATGACAACCTAAAGGAATTAGATGTTAGTTCACTGCTCTCTTCTGAGAGAGACGAGATTGCTGCTTGGAATGTTCAGATTAAGGAAAACATTGAACAGTTCAGAAAAGAGTTCCAGGAGCTGAATATGGAAAATGATGCCATGAAAACTTCCTTTGCTGATGCACTAAAGGGGAATGTGGCAGTAAAAGAGGCTGTAAAGGTGGTGGCACTGGAAAACATACAAACAGTTGACTATAAAGAGACAGTAATCGAAAAAATGAAAGACGTTGTGATGGAAAGGGCAAACCCACTCATCAGACAGGCACTTGATAAGGAGAAGACAGTGGTAATCTCAGGCATAAGTGAATCCCAGGAGCCAACATGGCAGGGGAGACTTGAAGAAAATAAAGCTAACGTTGTAGACCTGATAAGAAAGCTTGGAGTAGTATGTGGTCCTGAGAATATTGTAAACATACACCAACTAGGTAAATATTCGAGGGAAGGAAAGCCGAGACCAACAAAAGTAACCTTTGAGAGAGGGGAGACATGTAGGGAAATATTGTTGAGAAAAAAAAGTCTAAAAGACCTTCAAGAATGCAAAGAAGTGTTCATTAGACGATACAGAACACAGGAAGAGATGGGAAAGATCAAAAACTTGTTGCAAGAGGCAAGAAGGTTAAATGATGAAAGAAATGAAGAAGAGAAGAAAAATTTTCGTTACAGAATACTTCCAGACAAAGGGGAGATAAAGAAGATAATGACAGAAGATCAGGGGATGGGGCCTCATTAAGATTGTTATACACAAATGCTGATGGATTAGCTGGTAAGGCAGTAGAATTAAAAGATAGGATTCACAACAGTAAGGCAGATATAGTAGCAATTACAGAGACTAAGTTGAGTGAGGACATAAACAGTGTCACAGTTTTTCCTAAGGGCTTCAGAATACTAAGGGTCGAAAGATCTGAGAGGACTGGTGGAGGGATAGCACTGCTCATAAGTGAGAGGATTCAAGTTGAAGAAATAAACTTGGCTATAGAAAGTGAGTTCAGGGAATTTCTTGTTGCTCGCATAAATACTGGGTCAGAGAGCATTATAATAACTGTTGTATACAACCCACCAAGGAACCAAAATAGGCTTGAAGTTTATGAGGAAAGTCATATAGGTACGATTGAAGTCATAAACTCAGTTGTTAACATGGCGCGGGAGAAAAAATGTAGGATTTTGATTATGGGAGACTTTAATCATAAAGAGATAGATTGGATAAATCTTGACCCACACAGTGGTGAGGACTCATTTGGGGCAAGATTCCTAGATTGCGTACAAGGGAATTTCCTACACCAACATGTAATGGAACCAACAAGAGCCAGGGGTGGGGATGAGCCATCACTACTTGATCTGGTGTTCACAGATAATGTGTTGGATATTGAAAATATTGAGTATGAACCACCAATTGGAAAGAGTGACCACTGTGTGTTGTTGATGGAGTATATCATTGAAGACATTCTTCCTGAGAGTAGAGGCACTGAGGACATGAGGAGGAGCTATCCGAAAGGAGATTACATCAAAATGAATGAGCTTTTTGCAGTTATTGACTGGAGAACCTTATTTTACAACAAATCTGTACAAGAAATGTATGACATCTTTTGTGAGAAATATGGGAAGATAGTAGATTGCTGCATACCTGTCACCAAAGTAGGTGTAATTCATGCCAGAGAGAAATGGTTCGATAATGGGTGTAAAAGAGCTAAGGAGTGGAGAGACAAATGCTGGAAAAGGTATAGGAGGAGAAAAAACATAAATGCGTGGCAAACCTACAAAAGAGCAAGAAATGACTACCTAAGTAAAAGGAGAGAGGCAGAGAGAGATTATGAGAGGGACATCACCAGGAAGGCTAAAGAAAATCCCAAGCTTTTCCACAGCTTTATCAGAGGAAAACTGAAGGTAAAAGAACAGGTTTTAAGGCTAAAGAGAGCGGATGGAAGCATCACTGAGACGGACGAAGAGATCTGCAAAGAATTGAACAAGGAGTTTCAGTCAGTATTTACAGTAGAAAATACCCCACCCCCTCAGATTGCAGTGATAGAAGCTCAAGGGCCGGTATTAGAGAACATCAACCTTACAGCCACAGAGGTATGCAAAGCGCTGATGGATTTAGATGTTCATAAAGCTACAGGTCCTGATGACATATCCCCTCATGTGCTTAAAAAATGCGCAAACACAATATCAGTGGCACTAAGTATCATATTTAAGGAGTCACTGGAGTCGGGGGAGATTCCAAGATGCTGGAAACAAGCAAATGTGATACCTATCTTCAAAAAGGGAAGGAGGGATACGGCTCTGAACTATAGACCAGCTTCCTTGACCAGCATAGTTTGCAAACTTATGGAGAAACTACTAAGGAAACATATCTCTCTTCACTTGGAATCCTTCAACTTTTTGTCAGTGAGGCAACATGGCTTCAGAGAAGGAAGATCAACAGTAACAAACTTATTAGAATTTTATGATGAGGTAAGCCAAATCTTACAGGAAAGAGAGGGCTGGGCAGATTGCATATTCCTAGACTTCCAGAAAGCGTTTGACACTGTTCCACATGGGAGACTTATTAGGAAGCTGCAATCAATGGCTAGAATAGGTGGAAATGTCTTGGAATGGATAAAAACTTACTTAGAAGGAAGGGAACAGAGGGTTAGAGTAAGACACTTAGTGTCTGAATGGAGAAGAGTTAGTAGTGGAGTTCCACAGGGTTCAGTTTTAGGGCCACTTTTGTTCCTTGTATATGTAAATGACCTACCAGAGTCTGTAAATTCATTCATGAATATGTTTGCAGATGATGCAAAGATTGTGAAGAAAGTAAAAAACGAGAACAATGGTAGAGAACTTCAGGAGGATCTAAATAATCTGCATGAGTGGTCAGAAAAGTGGCTAATGAAATTCAATACCTCAAAATGTAAGGTAATGAGAATGGGTACAAGTGCAAGAAGGCCCAAGCTTGACTACTCGGTGGCTGGAGTACAACTTCAAGAGACAGAAAATGAGAGAGATCTAGGAGTAAACATACTGGCAGATTTGTCTCCAGAAATACATATAAATGGCGTAGTAAGGGCAGCATATGCATTCTTATCAAATGTAAGGGTAGCCTTCAGGCACATGGACAAGGAAATGTTCAGAAATATTTATGTAACCTATGTGAGGCCAAAACTCGAATATGCAGCCCCCTTTTGGAATCCGCACTTGAAAAAGCAGATAGCTAAGCTTGAAAAAGTTCAAAGACATGCCACGAAACTGGTGCCAGAAATACGCAATCTCGGTTATGATGAGAGGCTGAGGGAATTAGACTTGCAATCACTCGAAGCTAGAAGAGTAAGGGGGGATATGGTGACAGTCTTTAAATTCCTTCATGGTTATGATAGAGTGGATAGGGATCGATATTTCGATATGGCTGGCTCTAGAACTAGAGGTCATAGTTTGAAGCTTCGGAAGAAAACTTGTTTGCAGGATGTAAGGAAATACTTTCTCAGTGTAAGAGTAGTTGATAATTGGAATTCGCTAAGCAAGGAGGTAGTTAATGCTATCTCAATCCATAGTTTTAAGGACAGGTATGATAAGTATCACTAAGTCTAAAAATGGAACCGATCAGGAGACGGGAAGATACGAGCTTTGGGCTCTTTCCCGTAAACACAATTAGGTAATCACAATTAGGTAATCACACACACACACACACACACACACACACACACACACACACACACACACAGAACACAGGAAGAGATGTGAAAGATCAAAAACTTATTGCAAGAGGCAAGAAGGTTAAATGAGGAAAGAAATGAAGAAGAGAAGAAAAATTTTCATATCAGAGTGCTTCCAGACAAAGGGGAGATAAAGAAGATAATGACAGAAGATCAGGGGATGGGGCCTCATTAAGATTGTTATACACAAATGCTGATGGATTAGCTGGTAAGGCAGTAGAATTAAAAGATAGAATTCACAACAGTAAGGCAAATATAGTAGCAATTACAGAGATTAAGTTGAATGAGGACATAAACAGTGTCACAGTTTTTCCTAAGGGCTTCAGAATATTAAGGGTTGAAAGATCTGAGAGGACTGGTGAAGGGATAGCACTGCTCATAAGTGAAAGGATTCAAGTTGAAGAAATAAACTTGGCTATAGAAAGTGAGTTCAAGGAATTTCTTGTTGCTCACATAAACACTGGGTCAGAGAGCATAATAATAACAGTTGTATATAACCCACCAAGGAACCAGAATAGGCTAGAAGTTTATGAGGAAAGTCATATAGGTACTATTGAAGTCATAAACTCAGTTGTTAACATGGCACGGGAGAGAAAATGTAGGATATTGATTATGGGATATTTTAATCATGAAGAGATAGATTGGATAAATCTTGACCCACACGGTGGTGAGGACTCATTCGGGGCAAGATTCCTAGATTGCGTACAAGGGAATTTCCTACACCAACATGTAATGGAACCAACGAGGGCCAGGGGTGGGGATGAGCCATCACTACTTGATCTAGTATTCACAGATAATGTGTTGGATATTGAAAAAATTGAGTATGAACCACCAATTGGAAAGAGCGACCGCTGTGTGTTGTTGACGGAGTATATCATTGAAGATATTCTTCCTGAGAGTAGAGGCACTGAGGACTTGAGAAGGAACTATCCGAAAGGAGATTACATCAAAATGAATGAGCTTTTTGCAGTTATTGACTGGAGAACCTTATTTTACAACAAATCTGTACAAGAAATATATGACATCTTTTGTGAGAAATATGGGAAGATAGTAGATTGGTGCATACCTGTCACCAAAGTAGGTGTAATTCATACCAGAGAGAAATGGTTTGATAATGAGTGTAAAAGAGCTAAGGAGTGGAGAGACAAATGCTGGAAAAGGTATAGGAGGAGAAAAAACATAAATGCCTGGCTAACCTACAAAAGAGCAAGAAATGACTACCTAAGTAAAAAAAGAGAGGCAGAGAGAGACTATGAGAGGGACATCACCAGGAAGGCTAAAGAAAATCCCAAGCTTTTCCACAGCTTTATCAGAGGAAAACTGAAGGTAAAAGAACAGGCTTTAAGGCTAAAGAGAGCGGATGGAAGCATCACTGAGACGGATGAAGAGATCTGCAAAGAATTGAACAAGGAGTTTCAGTCAGTATTTACAGTAGAAAATACCCCACCCCCTCAGATTGCAGAGATAGAAACTCAAAGGCTGGTATTAGAGAACATCAACCTTACAGCCACAGAAGTATGCAAAGCGTTGATGGAGTTAGATGTTCATATAGCTACAGGTCCTTGATGACATATTCCCTCATGTACTTAAAAAATGCGCAAACTCAATATCAGTGGCACTAAGTATCATATTTAAAAAGTCACTGGAGTCAGGGGAGATTCCAAGATGCTGGAAACTAGCAAATGTGATACCTATCTTCAAAAAGGGAAGGAGGGATATGGCTCTGAACTATAGACCAGTTTCCTTGACCAGCATAGTTTGCAAAGTTATGGAGAAACTACAAAGGAAACATATCTCTCTTCACTTGGAATCCTTCAACTTTTTGTCAGTGAGGCAGCATGGCTTCAGAGAAGGTAGATCAACAGTAACAAACTTATTAGAATTTTATGATGAGGTAAGCCGAATCTTACAGGAAAGAGAGGGCTGGGCAGATTGCATATTCCTAGACTTCTAGAAAGAGTTTGACACTGTTCCACATGGGAGACTTATTAGGAAGCTGCAAGCAATGGCTAGAATAGGTGGAAATGTCTTGGAATGGATAAAAACTTACTTAGAAGGAAGGGAACAGAGGGTTAGAGTAAGACACTCAGTGTCTGAGTGGGGAAGAGTTAGTAGTGGAGTTCCACAGGGTTCAGTTTTAGGGCCACTTTTGTTCCTTGTATATGTAAATGACCTACCAGAGTCTGTAAATTCATTCAAGAATATGTTTGCAGATGATGCAAAGATTGTGAAGAAAGTAAAAAACGAGAACAATGGTAGAGAACTTCAGGAGGATCTAAATAATCTGCATGAGTGGTCAGAAAAGTGGCTAATGAAATTCAATACTTCAAAATGTAAAGTAATGAGAATGGGTACAAGTGCAAGAAGGCCCAAGCTTGACTACTCGGTGGCTGGAGTACAACTTCAAGAGACAGAAAATGAGAGAGATCTAGGAGTAAACATACTGGCAGATTTGTCTCCAGAAATACATATAAATAGCATAGTAAGGACAGCATATGCATTCTTATCAAATGTAAGGGTAGCTTTCAGGCACATGAACAAGGAAATGTTCAGAAATATTTATGTAACCTATGTGAGGCGAAAACTCGAATATGCAGCCCCCTTTTGGAATCCGCACTTGAAAAAGCACATAGCTAAGCTTGAAAAAGTTCAAAGACATGCCACGAAACTGGTGCCAGAAATACGCAATCACAGTTATGATGAGAGGCTGAGGGAATTAGACTTACCATCACTCGAAGCTAGAAGAGTGAGGGGGGATATGGTGACATTCTTTAAATTCCTTCATGGTTATGATAGAGTGGATAGGGATCGATATTTTGATATGGCTGGCTCTAGAACTAGAGGTCATAGTTTGAAGCTTCGTAAGAAAACTTCTTTGCAGGATGTAAGGAAATACTTTTTCAGTGTAAGAGTAGTTGATAATTGGAATTGGCTAAGCGAGGAGGTAGTTAATGCTATCTCAATCCTTAGTTTTAAGGACAGGTATGATAAGTATCACTAAGTATAAAATGGAACCGATCAGGAGACTGGAAGATACGAGCTTTGGGCTCTTTCCCGTAAACACAATTAGGTAATCACAATTAGGTAATCACACACCAGATCAGGGGATGGGGCCTCATTAAGATAGTTATACACAAATGCGGTAAGGCAGTAGAATTAAAAGATAGGATTCAGAACAGTAAGGCAGATATAGTAGCAATTACAGAGACTAAGTTGAGTGAGGACATAAACAGTGTCACAGTTTTTCCTAAGGGCTTCAGAATACTAAGGGTTGAAAGATCTGAGAGGACTGGTGGAGGGATAGCACTGCTCTTAAGTGAAAGGATTCAAGTTGAAGAAATAAACTTGGCTATAGAAAGTGAGTTCAAGGAATTTCTTGTTGCTCGCATAAATACTGGGTCAGAGAGCATTATAATAACTGTTGTATACAACCCACCAAGGAACCAAAATAGGCTTGAAGTTTATGAGGAAAGTCATATAGGTACTATTGAAGTCATAAACTCAGTTGTTAACATGGCACGGGAAAAAAAATGTAGGATATTGATTATGGGAGACTTTAATCATAAAGAGATAGATTGGATAAATCTTGACCCACACAGTGGTGAGGACTCATTCGGGGCAAGATTCCTAGATTGCGTACAAGGGAATTTCCTACACCAACATGTAATGGAACCAACAAGGGCCAGGGGTGGGGATGAGCCATCACTACTTGATCTAGTGTTCACAGATAATGTGTTGGATATTGAAAAAATTGAGTATGAACCACCAATTGGAAAGAGTGACCACTGTGTGTTGTTGAAGGAGTATATCATTGAAGATATTCATCCTGAGAGAAGAGGCACTGAGTACATGAGGAGGAACTATCCGAAAGGAGATTACATCAAAATGAATGAGCTTTTTGCAGTTATTGACTGGAGAACCTTAATTTACAACAAATCTGTACAAGAAATGTATGACATCTTTTGTGAGAAATATGGGAAGATAGTAGATTGCTGCATACCTGTCACCAAAGTAGGTGTAATTCATGCCAGAGAGAAATGGTTCGATAATGGGTGTAAAAGAGCTAAGGAGTGGAGAGACAAATACTAGAAAAGGTATAGGAGGAGAAAAAACATAAATGCGTGGCAAACCTACAAAAGAGCAAGAAATGACTACCTAAGTAAAAGGAGAGAGGCAGAGAGAGACTATGAGAGGGACATCACCAGGAAGGCTAAAGAAAATCCCAAGCTTTTCCACAGCTTTATCAGAGGAAAACTGAAGGTAAAAGAACAGGTTTTAAGGCTACAGAGAGCGGATGGAAGCATCACTGAGACGGACGAAGAGATCTGCAAAGAACTGAACAAGGAGTTTCAGTCAGTATTTACAGTAGAAAATACCCCACCCCCTCAGATTGCCATGATAGAAGCTCAAGGGCCGGTATTAGAGAACATCAACCTTACAGCCACAGAGGTATGCAATGCGCTGATGGATTTAGATGTTCATAAAGCTACAGGTCCTGATGACATATCCCCTCATGTGATTAAAAAATGCGCAAACACAATATCAGTGGCACTAAGTATCATATTTAAGGAGTCACTGGAGTCGGGGGAGATTCCAAGATGCTGGAAACAAGCAAATGTGATACCTATCTTCAAAAATGGAAGGAGGGATACGCCTCTGAACTATAGACCAGTTTCCTTGACCAGCATAGTTTGCAAAGTTATGGAGAAACTACTAAGGAAACATATCACTCTTCACTTGGAATCCTTCAACTTTTTGTCAGTGAGGCAACATGGCTTCAGAGAAGGTAGATCAACAGTAACAAACTTATTAGAATTTTATGATGAGGTAAGCCAAATCTTACAGGAAAGAGAGGGCTGGGCAGATTGCATATTCCTAGACTTCCAGAAAGCGATTGACACTGTTCCACATGGGAGACTTATTAGGAAGCTGCACCCAATGGCTAGAATAGGTGGAAATGTTTTGGAATGGATAAAAATTTACTTAGAAGGAAGGGAACAGAGGGTTAGAGTAAGACACTCAGTGTCTGAATGGAGAAGAGTTAGTAGTGGAGTTCCACAGGGTTCAGTTTTAGGGCCACTTTTGTTCCTTGTATATGTAAATGACCTACCAGAGTCTGTAAATTCATTCATGAATATGTTTGCAGATGATGCAAAGATTGTGAAGAAAGTAAAAAACGAGAACAATGGTAGAGAACTTCAGGAGGATCTAAATAATCTGCATGAGTGGTCAGAAAAGTGGCTAATGAAATTCAATACTTCAAAATGTAAGGTAATGAGAATGGGTACAAGTGCAAGAAGGCCCAAGCTTGACTACTCGGTGGCTGGAGTACAACTTCAAGAGACAGAAAATGAGAGAGATCTAGGAGTAAACATACTGGCAGATTTGTCTCCAGAAATACATATAAATGGCATAGTAAGGGCAGCATATGCATTCTTATCAAATGTAAGGGTAGCTTTCAGGCACATGGACAAGGAAATGTTCAAAAATATTTATGTAACCTATGTGAGGCCAAAACTCGAATATGCAGCCCCCTTTTGGAATCTGCACTTGAAAAAGCACATAGCTAAGCTTGAAAAAGTTCAAAGACATGCCACGAAACTGGTGCCAGAAATACGCAATCTCAGTTATGATGAGAGGCTGAGGGAATTAGACTTGCCATCACTCGAAGCTAGAAGAGTGAGGGGGGATATGGTGACAGTCTTTAAATTCCTTCATGGTTATGATAGAGTGGATAGGGATCGATATTTTGATATGGCTGGCTCTAGAACTAGAGGTCATAGTTTGAAGCTTCGTAAGAAAACTTGTTTGCAGGATGTAAGGAAATACTTTTTCAGTGTAAGAGTAGTTGATAATTGGAATTGGCTAAGCGAGGAGGTAGTTAATGCTATCTCAATCCATAGTTTTAAGGACAGGTACGATAAGTATCACTAAGTCTAAAATGGAACCGATCAGGAGACGGGAAGATACGAGCTTTGGGCTCTTTCCCGTAAACACAATTAGGTAATCACAATTAGGTAATCACACACACACACACACACACACACACACACACACACACACACACATACATATATATATATATATATATATATATATATATATATATATATATATATATATATATATATATATATATATATATATATATATATATATATATATATATATATATTTAGCACCTAGAAATATTTAAATGTCCTTAACAAGAGCATTTGCAGCTAGCAGCTTTATGCTCCATAGAACAATGAATTAAAAAGCATATATCGATATGATTTATGATTGGGAAATATTTTAATAAGGATAATAAATCTTTATTTTTATTTTATTTTATTTACGTGTTATGCCATTATTGATTCCCATCGTAGGGAAAAGACTGGAGCTGGGGGAGTGAAGGTTACATCCCCCCCCCTCTCCAGACTTCTTCCAGTAGGCGTGATCGCTGATTTTTTTTTTTTATGTCACTGGAGCTGGAGAACAAGGCTGGATGCCCTCTCTAACGCCCCGTAGCGGATTTGCTTTTGTCACTATTAATCCCATGATGAGGGTGGATACAGGCAAGTTGGAGCTAGAGAATTAAAAGCTGAATGACTTTCTGAATGACCCGCGATGGGTTCGATCCTAGGTCTGTTTCCTCCCTAGTAGAGTGTTTTAACCCCTGCAGTCCCTGAATCTATCGTAATTATAAATTGTTTTGAAAACGAAATAGGAGAGAAGCCGAACTGAAGGTTCTGGATAAACTAGGTGAATTATTAGAGAGCGAGCTAGGTTACAACTCTTTGAGAGAGAGAGAGAGAGAGAGAGAGAGAGAGAGAGAGAGAGAGAGAGAGAGAGAGAGAGAGAGAGAGAATCATGCTAACTAGGCTGCTTCAGAAGAGAGAATGAGCATCTCGTAGCGAGACCAGTACTAGGAAGTGCCTTTCTTTCTCTCTTATATGAATCTGCTAAGAGATGTGCCTCCATGATTAATATCAGTTTCACTAGACTTATATCGGAGAATAGCTAGAAGGGGAGTGGATCCAAATACACAGTTCATTCTCTCACTTTGCCAATCAGCTGACTATGATCAAGGGTACCAACATCTCTGAATGGGTTGGCGTCCCTTGTCACTCGACATTCTCTCCATCCTCTGAATATAATGATGATGATGATCAAGAAAAACCCCTTCCCCTGAGCTTAGCTCAGTGCCGGCCCCAAGCCCGGATAAATGGGGAGAGTTTCCGGGATAGTTCTAGCAATGCCTGTCCTGGTGTCACAATCACAAAAAAAAAAGAAGGGCACTGGAAGAAAACCTCTTTGCTCAAGCAACGCATGGCTGACCAAAATGTAATGGCCCTCAGAGTGGTGGAGCTTCATACATGGTCAGCCGACTGATAGATAGAGAACTATCTACTCAGGCGTAGGGTGAGAAAGATGAGAATAAATAATCATGGAAAACATATAATTATGAAAATATTACCATAAATGTAAAAAAAAAAACATCCATTTGTAGTTCTTTCACTAGCTATGTGATGAGGCTACCACAGAGGAGGATATAAAGGCTTTATAACAAAATAAAGTTTACTTTGACAAAGATAAGTAATTTAGAAAACCTCTTTGATGGCTGACCAAAATGTAATGGCCCTCGGCCCCAGCCGCCCTTTGATGGGCGGAGGGTGCTTGTGGAGGAGCTTCATACATGGTCAGCCGACTGACAGAGAACTATCTACTCAGGCATATGGTAAGAAAGGTGATATATATATATATATATATATATATATATAATATATATATATATATATATATATATATATATATATATATATATATATATATATATATATATATATATATATATATGGCTGGCTCTAGAACTAGATGTCATAGTTTGAAGCTTGGTAAGAGAACTTCTTTGCAGGATGTAAGGAAATATTTTTTCAGTGTAAGAGTAGTTGATAATTGGAATTGGCTAAGCGAGGAGGTAGTTAATGCTATCTCAATCCATAGTTTTAAGGACAGGTATGATAAGTATCACTAAGTATAAAATGGAACCAATCAGGAGACGGGAAGATACGAGCTTTGGGCTCTTTCCCGTAAACACAATTAGGTAATCACAATTAGGTAATCACACACACACACACACACACACACACACACACACACACACACACACACACACACACACATATATATATATATATATATATATATATATATATATATATATATATATATATATATATATATATATATATATATATATATATATATATAATATACGTGACACTGTAATAGGCTACAAAAAGAATAGAGAAAAAAAATTTCTTGTAAGGATTGGATGTACACTCGCTCTGTTGATCAGCTGATTATGATCAGTGTTACCAACGCCTCTGAATCCCTCCTTACCATTGGGTTGGCGCCCCTTTAATTCGGAATTCTTTTCCCCTCCCTGAAATGTAGGTGGTTTGTGTGGCAAGATGTGCAGAATTTTTTTTTCACTTCGATTGGTTTTATTTATATACCTGATTAAAGGCGTAGTGCGCAAGAGTAAGTTTTAAGTTTTCCCTTTACGTTGAAGAGTAAATAGTAATAATATGTATATCAAAAGGGTGTATGTCAGGTCGAGGGTTCGCGCTCCGCCACGGACTGAGGTTAGTAAGGGCATACACTCAGGGTAACCATTACATCTGTCAAAACAAGTCGTTCGTAAGAAGGCAACCGTCCTAGCCCTTAGTAGAAAAGGGAGTTCGTGACGTAAAACCGAATCCTAAGGCTGTATGTCAATGCCTTCAGCTTAATGTACATGATGCCTGCGTGTGTGTGGTACACCTTGCTAAGAATTAATTCTTTTCTTTCAAAACTTGTGTCGGCTGTTCTGGATTTGTGTACTTAACTAATTATGTTATTCTCTAGAAAATTATTTTTAAAAAATTCACATGCGATGATGATCAAGTAACACCCCGCCCCCCGATATTAAAAAAAAAAAGGTTAAGTAATAGACCAAAACTACAATTATGAAAATACCACCAAAACCATAAATGAAAAATACATCATTTGTTCTTTCAATAGCTATGTGATGATGGTACCCCCCCCAGGGAGGAATTAAATCCAAACGAACCATATAGCTTGTTCCTAGGCCATGTTGCATCAATCCCTCCTCATCCATGCTACGTGCTCTCTCTCTGACTAGTACAGTGGTAATGCTCTGGCTTCGCATTCACGAGGTCGAAAGATCGGTTCCCGTCCAAGACCGAGAGTTTAAGCTGTTTACTGGCAGGAACTACTGTGGTTGGACACCACAGTGGGGGTTGGGGCTTGCCCTGGCTGACGAATACCCATTGTATTGAAATGGAAATAAAGGTTTATTATTATTATTACTCTCTCCAGACTTTTTTCAAATTCAAAATAAAAGATTGAATTTCCTTTGTAGAATGGTTATATTGTTACAAAATGAAAATACACATGTAAGTTGACATGTAAATGAGCAAATAATTGAGTGAGAGAGAGAGAGAGAGAGAGAGAGAGAGAGAGAGAGAGAGAGAGAGAGAGAGAGAGAGAGAGAGAGAGAGAGAGAGAGAGAGAGAGAGGATGATGATGCATGCTCACACTTACAAGTGAACAGAAACAAAGCTTACCTAGAAAAGCAAAATTATCTTAAATATATATATATATATATATATATATATATATATATATATATATATATATATATATATATATATATATATATATATATATATATATATATATTTATATATATATATATATATATATATATATGCACACATACAATTACAAATAAACAATGAATAAACAGATAATTGAGTAAAGCATATGCATAATCATCATCATAATCACCATAATAATTATAATAATAATAAAAATAATAATAATAATAATAATAATAATAATAATAATAATAATAATAATAATAATAATAATAATAATAATAATAATAATAATAATAATAATAATTAAATAATTGATTAGTAAATATTATGAGTTCAGCATGAAAGATCCCTATAACACAAGTGCAATTATAGCAGTTGAAATGCCCCCCCCCCTCTTTCTCTCTTAAAAAAAAAAAAAAAAAAAAAAAAAAAAAAAAAATATATATATATATATATATATATATATATATATATATATATATATATATATATATATATATATATATATAAATATATATATTATCAGTCGGAGAAGCAAATACTGTTATACTAATTTTTTCCTTTATTATTATTATTATTATTATTATTATTATTATTATTATTATTATTATTATTATTATTATTATTATTATTATTATTAGAGTAATGGTGGAACTCCAGTTATTGTTTACATATAATGTAACAATTCTGCATATATAAAACATAATAGCTATTTTTGTTTCTTTGCTGAAATGAGTACCTCAATACGTGTAAAAAGGTTATATAAGCTATTAGGAGTTCTGATCACCGTGGCCGAGTGGCAATGAACGTGGTTTTCATTCTTCGAGTCGTTGGTTCGAGGTTTGCCACACTGATTTTAAGAAGGGCATTCACTCAGGGTAACAGTCACACTTGCCAAAGCTGAAATCCTTCACCAGAAGGCACATTCCTAGCTTTTGATAGAAAAGAGATTCCGTGACTAAAAACCGATCACATATATAATGTTGGGAGCAAGTGCATAAGGCGTGAATTGTTTCGTTATAACTTTTAAAGTGTGATGATGGCCCTACGCTGATTTGTTAATGTCATTTCATGACTGAAAAAAATAAATCATAAACACTAAGTCAAACTTAACCTTATTTCAATGTAAGTAACACGTATAGGTTTACAGAGCTTTCTAAAATCTATTAATAGTCACATTAACAAAGCCGAGAAGATTATATTAGTAATCTAAAGAAACTGTAACAACGATATAAGAATAACGAAAATAGGCCTACAAGCGTAAATTAAATAGGACGAGGTTTTATTGATGAAATCAACATATCAGAAGAGCAAATCAAAGTTAATATTACCAGACAAAATATACTTTTTAAATCACAGATGAATGAACTACAGAATTAATATGATCACAGTTTCGACACGGAGAGAGAGAGAGAGAGAGAGAGAGAGAGAGAGAGAGAGAGAGAGAGAGAGAGAGAGAGAGAGAGAGAGAGAGAGAGAGAGAGAGAGAGAGAGAGTGGCTAACTGCTTTGCTGCTATGTTTCCAAATGGATTATTATTTCGAAGAGTATCTAATTTATCCATCACAAAAATTACTGTAGTTACCAAAAGCAGTCTCATGCAAATATAAAAGTACATCTTCATCCAAAGTAAATACATATGATTTTTATAAGGCATTTATTATAGTTATTTTATGATAATGCCATTTTTCTCCATTTCTGTTATTCAATTCTATCCAGTAGTACGACATTTTTCCTTATATCATGGTCAGGCATGGAGCGAAAAAGAGCGGCTGGCTTCTAAATTGGCGATTCCGGATATCAGTTGGTGTTGCCGATAAGGCGCTGATCATTTTTATTAATAATTATACTAATATATTAATTATTGGAATTTTTGGCTGAAAATTTCAGAGTATTTTAGTTTCATTGACATCTAATACAGGAACGAATTTAAAGTAGATGGAACAATAATTACTATATGCTGAAAAAAACACCATGGCGTGTATTTTTGTTTCCCTGATGTATAATTTTGTCTCTTCCGGAGAGTTCTAATGATATTATTATAAGAACAAGATGCTTTTCTGTAATATTATTCTCCATGTGTCTGCCACTACTGACTTTAAAACACTCATAACTCCAGAGTAAGAAATTGGAGCATTTCGTCCCTTGTCCACGAGACGCCTCATGTATGATCAAGAATTGATTTAAATATAAGGATGCTGAGTTATAATTTTTAATACACATCTGCAAATACTGAAGATAGAGTGATAGAAGTTATAAACACAGCTCCATATTACCTTCTATAGTACAGGCTGTTTATAAAGTGTATATGTACACACACACACACACACACACACACACACACACACACACACACACACACACACACACACACACACACACACACACACACACACACACACACACACACACACACACACACACACACACACACACACACACACACATATATATATATATATATATATATATATATATATATATATATATATATATATATATATATATATATATATATATATATATATATAATTAACTTTGGCTATATTAAGCAACACGAATTAATATTCTATATAAAAAATAATTCTTTAAAACCTTCTGGACGCACTCAGGGTAACGGTTGCATTGCCAGTGCTAAAGGACTTTCGAAGAAGGCACCGTCCTAGCCCTTAATAGATATGGGACTCCATGACGTAAAACCTGACCACCGAGATAAGTACTCTACTGTGATTGGTTTTACATCACAAACTCTCCTTTCTACCAAGGGATAGGACGGTGCCTTCTTGCGAAGGACTTTGGTTTTTGCAGATGTGATCATTACCCTGAGTGCATGTCCTTGCTAGCCTCAGACCATGTCGGGCTGCGAACCCTCGACATGACGCTTCAGAGTCGCGGACGCTGCCGCTTCGCCACAGCAAATACTCTACTAAAGAGGTTAAATCACGTATTATAAAAATGTTGAATGAGAGAGAGAGAGAGAATCATACAACAGTTATTTCACATTATCTGGAAAGTATTTTAATAGATGGCTAGCTTTTTCACAACCGGCTGTTCCAAAATTAATTAAAAAAAAAACTTTTTTACTTGGAGACTGGAATAAGTGATTTACAAGCATTTAGCTAAAATATTAAGGATGGGCTGTCTTTCATCCACGATATTATTGGACTATAACCCCCAGGCACACACACACACACACACGCATATATATATATATATATATATATATATATATATATATATATATATATATATATATATATATATATATATATATATATATACAATATCAAAGAATAGCCTCACCGTATTCCCTGCGTGTCGTAAAAGGCGACTAAATGTGGACGGGGCGGGGGGACTAGGAATCCCACCCCCTTGTACCAACCTCCTGTGAGACGTCAAAGAAGAGGCGGAGTAGAGGGGAGAATAACTTCTCCCCAAACTGTTTTCCTTTTTTGATGTCGGCTACCCCCCAATTAAAGGGGGAAACAGCCAAGGTATATGTATGTATGTATGTATAAATGGCTACGGAAGGATATTGAAAGAACTTTTAGATTCTTAGCACTTTCAAGTTTATTACTTATCTTCAGAGGAATCTGAGTTGTACAAACGAATGAGGTGATATATATACATGAAGAAACCAGGAGAAAAAAAAGGAATTAGCATCCCATCATTGGAAGTTGAGTATATAGGCAATACCGACATATGTTACATTAGTTTATTGGGGTGTAAATACTCAGTTAAATAAGGTACGGTCAATGATAGGAGGAAATGGGATCATATTACTTTGCTGAGAATAATAGTAACAATGAAAAAGATACACTAATAATAATGATAATATTAATAATAATAATAATAATAATAATAATAATAATAATAATAATAATAATAATAATAATAATAATAATAATAATAATAACCAAAAAAATAAAAATAACAGTTGTACAATAATAAGAAAAAATAATTATATAAACAGTAATCACGAAAAATCTGAAAAAACAAATCGATAATATTAGAAATACTAACAATAATATTATTATAAATATATTAATTATGAAATAAACAAAAATAAGGGTGAAATAATAGTAACACTAAAAGAAAATAAATACTTAATAATATAATTTTAAATAAGAATATCAATTATGGATGTAAAGAAAATAATAAAAAGAACTTTTGTTATTTAAAAAATTTAAATTTTCAAACTTGAATAAACCATAGACTGCTTGATTATATGGGATAACCTACACATAAACCATGACTTAAGTTAATATTTTGGTGCTCGGTTAAGTTAATTACTGCAGATTCCAAGATGTTTCTAGTAATAATATCATTACATTTTACTAAGATAGAGGCACCGTGGCTCAAGCGGTAGCGTCCGCGACTTAGAGGCGTCAGGTTGAGGGTTCGCGCCCCGTCACGGTCTGAGGTTAGCAAGGGCATGCACTCAGGGTAACGATTACATCTGCCAAATCAAGTCCTTCGCAAGAGGGCAACCGTCCTAGCGTTGGTAGAAAAGGGAGTCCGTGACGTAAAACCGGAACAACAAGAGGCATTGTTCCAGTCAGTATGGTGATTGCAATCAGTATAATGCTTGAACAAAGCACTGTTAGACTGACAATTTTGAACGGTATATTTATGTTGATTGACACGAAATTCTAATGATTTGCTAGTCTGGTCAACATAATACTTATCACAATCTTTACAAGGGAACTTAAGTATTTTAACTAAGAGATTTAAGACAAGTTAAATAGTAGTCTCCGTGGCAAATTGGTAGCGTTCACGACTTTGCGGCGGCAGGTCGAGGGTTCGCGCCCCGTCACGGACTGAGGTTAGTAAGGGCATACACTCAGGGTAACGATTGCATCTGCCAAAACAAGTCCTTCGCAAGAAGGCAACCGTCCTAGCCCTTAGTAGAAAAGGGAGTTCATGACGTAAAACCGAATCCATTTAAGACACGTTAAAGTAGCAACAAATACTCAGATTACCAAAACAAGTATGTCCTTAAAGGTAGTTTAAGACAGGTTTAAGCAGTTAGGCTCATCTTAAGTACTATTGGTGAAAACTTTTAACCAACCAATATGGGATTTAATAAGGACCCAATTATTGACAAAAATCAAAGAAAATCTGAAAAAAAAATACCGCATATATGGAGATTTTCCGCCTATAAATTCTCCCACTGGCAATAGTCTTCATGGCTACTGTAAAAGAGGTTACTAAAAGAAAGAAGGAAAAGAGTTTGTAAATACTCGACTCTACTTCCAGGCTCATTTGGGTTGGCAGCCTTGTGTTACACTTAAATAAACCCCTTCACAACAAAAACAAAAAATATGGAATAATGAAATATATATATATATATATATATATATATATATATATATATATATATATATATATATATATATATATATATATATATATATATATATATATATATATGCCTCATTCCCCTTTGTAAGGGGGGTGGTCGAGCCAAAATATGCGCATTCACCACGATCCACTCATACTTCAACCACTCCTCTCAGCTCCTTGAAGATAAAGGGTTGCCACGTCTCCCCCCTTCCACCCTGCTTGGATCATCCACATGGTAGGTGGGCAAGGATATTCTACAATGAGGCCTGACAGCCGCAGCTGGTTTACCCTCCACTTCATCACACGGCAACTCCCCTCACACCCGTCCATCACAGTTCACTGAGCTAGCAGTTGTGATAAATCCCTTTGGCCCGCATCATCTATCCATAATCTTCCTCCACTCATTCCTATATTTTGCACGCACTCTTCTCTATTCCACTGACATTCCACGTGCATTCAGTGGTTTTTTACTCCATCCATCCATCTCGTTCTAGGTCTCCCTCTTGACCTAACTCCAATCACTTCTGCACTCCACAATCTTTTCACTCTTCGCTCATCACTCACCCTTTCCATGCGTCCGAACCATCTCAACACTCTCTGATCTAACCTATCTGACAGCTTCATTCCAACACCCGTTCTCTGCCTGACATTCTCATTTCTAATTCAATCTATTCTAGATACACCAATCATACTTCTCAAACACCTCATCTCCATTACAGTCACCTTGTTTCTTTCATCCTGCCTTGAATTCCAGGTCTCTGCTCCATACAATGCTCTCGGCACAATCACACCTTCATATATCCTTCTCTTTGCATTCATTCCCAAATATCTGTTTCTCATTACACTTTTCAACCTACCTAGACATTTACTTGCTTCCTGCATTCTGTGACTTAACTCTACATCAACTCGTCCATTTCTTGATACAAGCAACCCCAGATACTTAATACTCTCAACCTCTTCAAGCAACTCCCCAGTCACTCCTACATTCAATCTGCCAACATTAACACTCCTCGTGCATCTCATGACTTTATTTTTACCAATATTCACCCACAACTTCCTTCTTTCGCATACTCTAATAAACTCGGTCACCAACTGATTCAATTAATTTTCAGTATCAGCCACCAGTACAGTATCATCCGCAAATAGCAAATGATTCACTTTCCACAACCTTCCATCCTCACTCACTAGTTCGAAGCTTCTGTTTAATACTCTTTCATTTACTTCCCTTACCACTCCATCTATATATACATTAAACAACCATGGTGACATTACACAACCTTGATGTAACCCTACATTCACCTCTAACCAATCACTGACACCATTCCCAACTCTCACAAATGCTCTACTAATCATGTAAAACTCTTCACCGCATTCAACAAACTTCCACTTATTCCATACAGTCGCAACACACTCCACAAGCCCTCTCTATCTACCCTGTCATACATTTTCTCTAAATCCATAAAGGCTCATAAAGTGTCCCTACCTCTCTCCTAGAACTTTTAACACACTTAGCTTACCGCAGCCACCTGATCCACACATCCTCTTCCTTGATTAAACCCACACTGCATTTCCCTAATTAGTCTCTCAGTACCTTTCCCAATTCTCTTGATTAACATTCTTCCATATACCTTACCAACTACACTCAATAAACTAATTCCTCTAAAACTACTACATTCATATTTATCTTCTTTCCTTTGTAAAGTGGAACTACACATGCACTCCTCCAATCAACTGGGACCCTCCCTTTCCTGAAACATATTCAAGAACCTAACCATCTATTCTTCTAATGCCTCCCCACCTTTTGACAAACATTCAGCATGACACCCATCTATCCCTGGTGCTTTACCTGCTTTCATTGCTCTCAATGCCGAATACACCTTCTCTTTAGTTATTCCTCTTTCACTCTCATCACCTAACATTGGCATTCTCCTTTCGTTTCCCAGAGCCACAATCTCTGCCTATTATCTTCATTTGCCAGGTTCTTGAAATATTCAGCCCATCTCTCTCTCACCTTTATTTCATCTACTAGAATCACCATAAGTGGAGTAGGTAATATGTGATTGTATTTTCTTGATGTACATTATTACTGTACTAGTAACTCATAAAGTATTCAGTATATTTTTGGTTTACTATTATTTCAGTGCACTTTTATATGGTGCGCTTTAATATCTGCCATCAGCTATTGCAATCTTAGAATACACTTGCGGTTTGAAAATGTGCTTGTGGCTTGGTCAGGTTTACTTTTTTTTTTTTTATATTTACGGGTAATATTCTTACTGGCAGAAATAATGACTTGACAATGTATGGCGTTTTTTAAATGTTCATGAGTTCTTGCTAGAATAATGAAGCACACTAAGAAAACAAACATATACAGTCATACATATACAGTGGAGAGTTGGGGGGGGGAGATGTCTTAAGTACTGGCTTTCATTTTATTGTGGTTAGTTTGGTTGCAGTCACCTTACTGTTCAGACCTAGCTGTTTTCATGAGAAGGCCAAGTCAAGAAACATAAACATAGGCTCTATGTAGTTCTTACTATTGTCAGAAGGAAATTAGTGAGGGAATGTCTTTCTGAGTAATTTTCATTTGTATATGTTAGTTTATTCACCATCTGGATTCTTTGGTATTATCAATATACCATGTAGTAGGCTGGTCCATGGCACCAACTGCCCATTCCAATACTACAGCTGTAGGGTCTTGTGGACTTAAAGAAGACATGTCTTATTATCCCATCACATCTGACAAGTCACAATACTCCCCATCTCTGTTTCTCTCTATGTTTTCTTTGTGCCAAAGCCAGATGAGGGTAGATTTATTTTTTGGCCCGTCCTGGTGTCACAATCATAAAAAAAAAAAATTGCCTATTTGCTATTTTCACCATCTCCTCCCTACCAGACTCACCTTTCCTCACTCTTTTCACTTCCTTCCAAAACATCTTTTTATTCCTTTCCAAATTCTCAGAAGCATGTGCCCCAACTTACATCTGCTTCTATCTTTGTGTCTCTCACCACGTGCT
>JAXCGZ010006084.1:7500-15000 GCA_037179515.1 Halocaridina rubra
ATACAGAACACAGGAAGAGATGGGAAAGATCAAAAACTTGTTGCAAGAGGCAGGAAGGTTAAATGATGAAAGAAATGAAGAAGAGAAGAAAAATTTTCATTACAGAGTTCTTCCAGACAAAGGGGAGATAAAGAAGATAATGACAAAAGATCAGGGGATGGGGCCTCATTAAGATTGTTATACACAAATGCTGATGGATTAGCTGGTAAGGCAGTAGAATTAAAAGATAGGATTCACAACAGTAAGGCAGATATAGTAGCAATTACAGAGACTAAGTTGAGTGAGGACATAAACAGTGTCACAGTTTTTCCTAAGGGCTTCAGAATACTAAGGGTTGAAAGATCTGAGAGGACTGGTGGAGGGATAGCACTGCTCATAAGTGAAAGGATTCAAGTCGAAGAAATAAACTTGGCTATAGAAAGTGAGTTCAAGGAATTTCTTGTTGCTCGCATAAATACTGGGTCAGAGAGCATTATAATAACCGTTGTATACAACCCACCAAGGAACCAAAATAGGCTTGAAGTTTATGAGGAAAGTCATATAGGTACTATTGAAGTCATAAACTCAGTTGTTAACTTGGCACGGGAAAAAAAATGTAGGATTTTGATTATGGGAGACTTTAATCATAAAGAGATAGATTGGATAAATCTTGACCCACACAGTGGTGAGGACTCATTCGGGGCAAGATTCCTAGATTGCGTACAAGGGAATTTCCTACACCAACATGTAATGGAACCAACAAGGGCCAGGGGTGGGGATGAGCCATCACTACTTGATCTAGTGTTCACAGATAATGTGTTGGATATTGAAAAAATTGAGTATGAACCACCAATTGGAAAGAGTGACCACTGTGTGTTGTTGATGGAGTATATCATTGAAGATATTCTTCCTGAGAGTAGAGGCACTGAGGACATGAGGAGGAACTATCCGAAAGGAGATTACATCAAAATGAATGAGCTTTTTGCAGTTATTGACTGGAGAACCTTATTTTGCAACAAATCTGTACAAGAAATGTATGACATCTTTTGTGAGAAATATGGGAAGATAGTAGATTGCTGCATACCTGTCACCAAAGTAGGTGTAATTCATGCCAGAGAGAAATGGTTCGATAATGGGTGTAAAAGAGCTAAGGAGTGGAGAGACAAATGCTGGAAAAGGTATAGGAGGAGAAAAAACATAAATGCCTGGCAAACCTACAAAAGAGCAAGAAATGACTACCTAAGTAAAAGGAGAGAGGCAGAGAGAGACTATGAGAGGGACATCACCAGGAAGGCTAAAGAAAATCCCAAGCTTTTCCACAGCTTTATCAGAAGAAAACTGAAGGTAAAAGAACAGGTTTTAAGGCTAAAGAGAGCGGATGGAAGCATCACTGAGACGGATGAGGAGATCTGCAAAGAATTGAACAAGGAGTTTCAGTCAGTATTTACAGTAGAAAATACCCCACCCCCTCAGATTGCAGTGATAGAAGCTCAAGGGCCGGTATTAGAGAACATCAACCTTACAGCCACAGAGGTATGCAAAGCGCTGATGGATTTAGATGTTCATAAAGCTACAGGTCCTGATGACATATCCCCTCATGTGCTTAAAAAATGCGCAAACACAATATCAGTGGCACTAAGTATCATATTTAAGGAGTCACTGGAGTCGGGGGAGATTCCAAGATACTGGAAACAAGCAAATGTGATACCTATCTTCAAAAAGGGAAGGAGGGATACGGCTCTGAACTATAGACCAGTTTCCTTGACCAGCATAGTTTGCAAAGTTATGGAGAAACTACTAAGGAAACATATCTCTCTTCACTTGGAATCCTTCAACTTTTTGTCAGTGAGGCAACATGGCTTCAGAGAAGGTAGATCAACAGTAACAAACTTATTAGAATTTTATGATGAGGTAAGCCAAATCTTACAGGAAAGAGAGGGCTGGGCAGATTGCATATTCCTAGACTTCCAGAAAGCGTTTCACACTGTTCCACATGGGAGACTTATTAGGAAGCTGCAATCAATGGCTAGAATAGGTGGAAATGTTTTGGAATGGATAAAAACTTACTTAGAAGGAAGGGAACAGAGGGTTAGAGTAAGACACTCAGTGTCTGAATGGAGAAGAGTTAGTAGTGGAGTTCCACGGGGTTCAGTTTTAGGGCCACTTTTGTTCCTTGTATATGTAAATGACCTACCAGAGTCTGTAAATTCATTTATGAAAATATGTTTGCAGATGATGCAAAGATTGTGAAGAAAGTAAAAAACGAGAACAATGGTAGAGAACTTCAGGAGGATCTAAATAATCTGCATGAGTGGTCAGAAAAGTGGCTAATGAAATTCAATACTTCAAAATGTAAGGTAATGAGAATGGGTACAAGTGCAAGAAGGCCCAAGCTTGACTACTCGGTGGCTGGAGTACAACTTCAAGAGACAGAAAATGAGAGAGATCTAGGAGTAAACATACTGGCAGATTTGTCTCCAGAAATACATATAAATGGCATAGTAAGGGCAGCATATGCATTCTTATCAAATGTAAGGGTAGCCTTCAGGCACATGGACAAGGAAATGTTCAGAAATATTTATGTAACCTATGTGAGGCCAAAACTCGAATATGCAGCCCCCTTTTGGAATCCGCACTTGAAAAAGCACATAGCTAAGCTTGAAAAAGTTCAAAGACATGCCACGAAACTGGTGCCAGAAATACGCAATCTCAGTTATGATGAGAGGCTGAGGGAATTAGACTTACCATCACTCGAAGCTAGAAGAGTGAGGGGGGATATGGTGACAGTCTTTAAATTCCTTCATGGTTATGATAGAGTGGATAGGGATCGATATTTTGATATGGCTGGCTCTAGAACTAGAGGTCATAGTTTGAAGCTTCGTAAGAAAACTTCTTTGCAGGATGTAAGGAAATACTTTTTCAGTGTAAGAGTAGTTGATAATTGGAATTGGCTAAGCGAGGAGGTAGTTAATGCTATCTCAATCCATAGTTTTAAGGACAGGTATGATAAGTATCACTAAGTATAAAATGGAACCGATCAGGAGACGGGAAGATACGAGCTTTGGGCTCTTTCCCGTAAACACAATTAGGTAATCACACCACCACCACCACCACCTTTGAAGTGCAGTATAAGTCTGTGAGCAAGTTATGGAGAATTCTGCCCAAATAATATGAACAAAAGGCATGTGGAGTACATATGCATTCAAAGAGTAGTGCAATACAGCAAAGTACTTATTTTACATAGTTTACATTCACTTTCTGTATAATTAAAGGAAAGAGAACTGAAAGGATCCATGAGCTTTAAGTCAAATATAGAACACTAAAATTCCATAAAATGGTAAAAAAAAGTTATTATAAAAAGTAACATTTATCATTTAACAGAAAAGCAAGATATTTTTCAACATGAAAGATCTCAACTTCAAAATAGTAAGGTACAGTTAAAAAAGTTCTTCATCCGTAAATCCAAAATAATAATTTCTATGAAAACCACACAAATAAAATGATAAAATTTACCCATAAGTCTAGTTCATATCGCAGTGGATTCACATCATTACAAAGCTTTCTATAGCTTTAATGCTTTTTTTTTTTTTACTGGAATCATCAAAGGCTTTTTTTTCTCTTTATCTGATAAGTATCTTTAAACAATAATGCTGTAATAGCAGTGTCTGGTTTTTGTGAAACTTTATGGTATTAATTAAGAAAATACCCTGCCAATGATATATTCTAATTGTGTAATAACATTTTCTTTATGAAGCCAACATAAGAGTCTGCTTAAAACATGTTATTAGTAGTATAAATAATTACTTAATTTTTGTAAAGCCTTGTAGTTTTATACAAAATATGAAAATTATATCCATATAATTTACTCAAATCAAGAATTCTCATTCTAATTGTTCATTTTGTAATCTAGTAATATGTCACAAAATAGTTTATTTCACGCCGACACGGACAGATCACCTTGTGCAGGTACCCTAGTATCATGTTGCTATTTTTTAAAACAATAAGTAACTTGACTCAAAGAATAATATTGATACAAGCTATATAGAAGTCTGTTTGTAGTGTAGATATCATGCTAGTATCATGTTTAATCTATTATGTAGTAAATATTTACTTAATATTATGCTAAACTTCACTAGAAATACTAATATATCACCTCTAATGCGGAAAGAAAAAGGCCAAACAAAAAGCCTTTAAGTATTATGTCTGATCTATATGATGGTAGAGCACCCATTGAATTATTGTATGAACTTGTAAAATTCCAAAAGCATCTAAAAATCCATTGTATGAAATCTTGAAAGGAACTTCAAAAGCACCTATTGATCCAATGTATGAACTCGTTAAAGTAACTCCAAAAACATCTAATTAACTTTTGTATGAACTCGTGAATATAACTACAAAAGTGCCTAATGAGCTTTTGTATGCACTCTTGTAACTCCAAAAGTAACTAATGAGGTATTGTATGAACTCGTGAAAGTAACTCCAAAAGCACCAAATGAACCATTGCATTGTATTGTATGTAACACTACAAAAACAGCTTAAGTTTCCATATAAATGGTAAAATTTGCTTTTACTTTTCATATAATTTAAAATATTTGTTGTTTGCAATGTTGCATGGTTTGTTTACATATTACAATAAACCACATTAATATAAAATATCAGTAAATACTAATTCTAAGAAAGTTACTCTCTGGGAAATTAGGAAAACATTAAAAAATTTATATATACGTATATAGTAACTATGTATATACTCCATCCTAACCCAGCACCTTGAAAGAATACATGTATAATGGCTCTTCAGACTAAATACCTTGAAAGAATACACAGTATATATTTATGAATTCCTGCCTTGAATCCTTGATTCTTAAGACTACAGGTCACTGTCATGTCATAACTCCAAAATTCATTATGAAATTCTTATTCTTTCAAGACACTAGGTAGTGATACAATTAAATAAAATAGTCACATATTTGATGGCGTTTCACGAAATGGTAAGTATAAAGAACAAAATGCCACTGGATTTGATATTAAATTTGGCCAAAATAGAAAGAAAATATGATATGAAGTCTGTTTGAACAAATCTCAAAATATTTTTGGTAATGAAGATTCAATCCTGTAGTTTCAGAGAATATTACATTAAGTATGAAAACAATAGGTTAATAATTAATGTAAAAAAATACGAGTTGTTATAGACCATGCATACAAGCAACAAAAACTTACTAATCCTTCGTAAACTATTAAGAAATAACCCAACACTGCACATTAGTGTTTCTTTAGAGAACTAATCTTTAATATTTCTGTTTGTGAAGATTCAACTGTTTCAGAGAAGACACGAACTAAAAGCAGCAGACGATATACGATACAATGAAAGCAAAGCAAAGCTTCAAAAATGTATATGAAAGCCAAAGCATAAATTTCAATATTAACCTTATAATTGTAAAAATATTCATTATTGTTGTAGGAAAACCATACCATATAGACTTTGTTTTATAAAGTAAACTCAAACTATTTAGAAATAACAAAACACACATAATTCAAATGGATTCAGAATTTTTTTTTATCAAATTTACCTAAGAAACCTTTATAGGTAATTATTAAGTATTTATATTCAGGAAAAATTCAACTTTTCCTACCAGAAAAAGAATGCACACATTCCCATGAACCAAAACGGCATTCAATAATACAGAAGTGTACTGAAGTCATCTAACATTAAAAATGAAAAACCTAAGGAATAGCAATGGTATTGAGAACTTAACTAAATATTCACTTCGATTTGAAAGCTCACGTGGCCTTAATTAAGTACATTTCAAAGTCTGATACCATGTTCAATGCATGTATTCTATAGTGAACAACAGTGGAGAGAGATTAATTTAATTTATGGGATTGTTCCTCATTCTTAATGAATGAAAATTAGAGCTCAATGCAGTTGTTTCCTATGGTTCCATTAATTTCGAGCAAAAAATTAAGACTGAACGTTAAATTCAGCAAAGGTTAATTTTTAACCTAACCTAATCTCTACTATATTTTAATTTTTATCAACTTCGCTCGAAGTTTCTTAAAAAAAAAAAAGTTTGAGGTTTACTCAAAATGCACTTAATTTTAACTTCGTTTAAAGGACTGGACACAGTTTCCAGTGTACCAAATGAAATTCTAAAGTATTCACGTCATATGGCCCAACACCCAGGATTCAACTAGCTTCTATCATCAACATTACTTGTACAACCCATAACTATACATACTACCCAAATTAACTATAAATATCCCTCTCTCACGCAAATTCTGTCGCTTACTGCTTGAGATTCTCCTTCAAATGCCCTAGTGAATCAGCCACTATAGCAGATTCATCCAAAACTTATAACCAAATTACTTTTATGAGCCTTCTATTCTCATCTTATTCCAAACCATCATCTAGCTTTTTTCCTGTTACTACCCTTGCCATTCCATCAATATATACTGAGCCATCACGCAACCCTACGTTCATGTTGCATCAAACAATCTCAATATTTTTTACTCTTGTATTTTTGTAAAACCTTTGGAGCACATGCTTCCTCCTGCATACAATGTTTCAATATCAGCCCTTTCAAGCATTCTCTCAAAGTCTATTAAAAGCCCCCCAAAATACCAAAAATGAGCTTTTTCTCCATACATCTCAAACACCTGATCCATGCAGCCAATTCCTCTCCTGAACACAATCTTTTCTCTTTGATTTTTTTTGCAACAACCACACCCTAAAAATATTCTGCTTCATCCCATCCTGCATGAAAAGCTCCATTCACAATGATCAATATTATGAGATCATAAAACATACAGAAGTGAAACAATGAAATTCAAACTTGGACTGTATGAACTCTGATGGATTGGGCAAACTCATACTGACCAGAGAAAAGGTCATCCTTTTTTGCTTAGGAAATCCTAAAATTAAACTAACGTTGTTGCTTAGGGTGAGAGTTGCAAACCTCGTGAGGGGCAACTTAGGGAAGGGCGAGGACAGTACACCTGGAAAGGCCTTGATCCTGAACAATGAACGCTTTATGGAGTAGGTATTGCTTTTCAAATCAAGACCACTTCAAAATCTGACAGAACCACCTCTGGTAATCAATGAACTTCTCATGATTCTGTGACGCAAGCTCATCAAAAACGAACGCATCACTGTCTCAAGCGTCAATGCTACAACTATGGATTCTGCAGACAAAGTAAGGGAGATCTACACTCGGCTAGATGGCGTCCTTTTCTCCATTACCAACAGTGACAAAAGTCATTCTCTTAAGACTTCAATACCAGAGTTAGGAGAGATCATAGGCTTTGAACTGGAGTAATCGGGAAGGTAGGAGTTGGCAATGTCAATAATGGAATTCTCCTTCTCACCAAATGTTCAGAATACGACCTGACTGTTACAACTTTGCCAGGAAAACTGGCACAAGATCTCCTGAAAGCATTCATACAGCAAACATTAACAACTCAATGACTTCATCATAATTCAATTCCAAGACCAATAAGATGTACTGATAACAAGAGCTTTAGCTG
>JAXCGZ010006084.1:20000-37500 GCA_037179515.1 Halocaridina rubra
TTATTTTTCTTCTTATTATTATTTATATCATCAAAAGCCAAGAAACACTAAAACTTTAACAAATAAAAACTCACTGTTGTTTACAAAACCAAAACCAGATCCTGTCACAACCATATTTGGAGGAGGTCTAACACTGGAGATGCAGAGTGGATAAACCAATTCGTTGAACTGGATCTTTTCAACCGTTTTTATTAACGCAATGTCATTGTATCTCACGAGAGAGTATGGTCTAGAGGTGGAAAAGTAAAAAAAAAAAAATATTTTTAATAAACTATATGAATACATGTTAACAATGAATTCTGGCCTATTTCCAGTCAATAATATCTCTTATACTTTATCCCGCATTACTGCTATGGAAATATATGTTATTGTCAAATGGGACCATATCTTGCTGATATGAACTGAGGGAGGATATAAGTCTTCTAATAGGCCCTGCTTTTTAAAAAGCTAACCTTTTATGTCAATTCCCACCAAGAAAATGCATAAAGGGAGGTATTGCCAGCTTCTTGTTCCTCTGTCCCTTTTAGTTGAAGCCTATGGCATGTAGGAAGCAAATGTTAATTTTCTTTTCCCTCCACAGCAAGAGAGATTCAATTCCAGTTGTATCTCATTTGACAAATTAAATTACAGCTAAGTCACTCTCAGAGATCAAACAGTGTCATGCATTATAGGTAACACTATCTTTACTCCATATTATAATGCAGATCAACTTTAGAAGAATTAATTTCATTCATATTTAGGTACTTCGCAAAAACACCTGGTCAGCTACTAATGACGATGTAAAAAAAAAATTTCAAACATATTAGATATAATTAAGGGAACACTGCAGTGTAGGGGCGGAATGCTAAACTCAGGTGGTGACGAATCCATATTCAAACCCAAGATGAGGCAAAAGGAAGGACATCCAGACTTAATTCCCAAGCTTCAAATCCGTCTTTATCCACCCCCAATAAGGGTCTAACAGCGACACTTAAAATCTCTTTCAAGTATAGATCCACCTTGCTACCTTCATTCATAGCAAATTGGAAGTACAGTACTTCTAGCATGCCTAAAAAACGAAGTGTATACATTTGAGAATGCATAAATTTGTAAAACTGATAAGCCTTTTGCTTATTATGCTATATCTAGCAATGTAAAAGTGATCAGACATTCAAAACTGACACAGACTGATGATTTCTAATGCTATGTAAGCTACAAATTAATATATATATATATATATATATATATATATATATATATATATATATATATATATATATATATATATATATATATATATATATATATATATATATATATATATATATATAAGCACAAACCATTAGCATACAGCACTAAATGGTATCGAACCCCATCACTGAAACAACACATAGAAAAATTAACGCTATATTTTGGGTAGATATATATATATATATATATATATATATATATATATATATATATATATATATATATATATATATATATATATATGAATCATTTTTACCCAGACCAGGACTTGAATCTAGGACACATAATTACTATGCCAAGGTGCTACCAACTACACCACAGAAGGTTAAAAGGGAAACAAACCTTACAGCTATATCTACTATACTAGGAATGAACGCATTTTATCTGAATGCCACTCTGTTCATATTACAGTTACCCCCAACCTCACTCGTGGCTTCAATTTTGCATTTAATTTAATTCTCAATCTCATTAGGGACCAACAAGAATCAAATAAGCACATTACCATATGTGACAGAATGAGTAATTTTTACCCTGACCAGGACTTGAACCTAGGACACATAATTACTGTGACAAGGTGCTACCAACTACACCACAGAAGGTTAAAAGGGAAACAAACCTTACAGCTATATCTGCTAAACTAGCAATGAACACATTCTATTTGAATGCAACTCTGTTCATATTACAGTTTCCCTCAACCTCACCCAAGGCTTCGTTTTTGCATTTAATTCAATTCCCAATCTCACTAAGGACCAGCATTGACAGAAATGATCCTGTAAAACTTTTAGTGAAAATAAAATCGCCTAGTCAATAACTCCAAATTTTGCGTTGTCATTTTAATCCCCACGTAATTGTTTGTATTTTATCATAATCATGGTCACCGACCTTACACACACACACACACACACACACACACACACACACACACACACACACACACACACACACACACACCACACCACACACACACACACACACACACACACACACCACACACACACACACACACACACACACACACACACACACACACACACACACACACACACACACACACACACACACACACACACACACACACACACACACACACACACACACACACACACACACACACACACACACCACACACACACACACACACACACACACACACACACACACACACACACACACACACACACACACACACACACACACACACACACACACACACACACACACACACACACACACACACACACACACACACACACACACACACACACACACACACACACACACACACACACACACACACACACACCACACACACACACACACACACACACACACACACACACACACACACACACACACACACACACACACACACACACACACACACACACACACACACACACACACACACACACACACACACACACACACACACACACACACACACACACACACACACACACACACACACACACACACACACACACACACACACACACACACACACACACACACACACACACACACACACACACACACACACACACACACACACACACACACACACACACACACACACACACACACACACACACACACACACACACACACACACACACACACACACACACACACACACACACACACACACACACACACACACACACACACACACACACACACACACACACACACACACACACACACACACACACACACACACACACACACACACACACACACACACACACACACACACACACACACACACACACACACACACACACACACACACACACACACACACACACACACACACACACACACACACACACACACACACACACACACACACACACACACACACACACACACACACACACACACACACACACACACACACACACACACACACACACACACACACACACACACACACACACACACACACACACACACACACACACACACACACACACACACACACACACACACACACACACACACACACACACACACACACACACACACACACACACACACACACACACACACACACACACACACACACACACACACACACACACACACACACACACACACACACACACACACACACACACACACACACACACACACACACACACACACACACACACACACACACACACACACACACACACACACACACACACACACACATATATATATATATATATATATACACACCAAGTTCTTAGAATAACACGAAGATAGGTTCTCAGAAGTGCCGCGTATTGTAATAATCACGTGATATAACAAGTAATTTTCCATAAGAAACAATGACAATGGGCATAAATACATTTCACAACCGTACATGGACACACTATATCAAAGATACAAGATAGGTAAAACATATATGTACATAAGCAGAAAGACCTGTAATTATTTATATTAACATGCAAATAGTGTGCAGTATAAAAGATATACAGATTTACTGTCTTCTTCTTCGTCTACATCTTTTCCCACTTTTATGTGGGGTCGATGTTTCTGGCCAGTTTTCTCCATTTGTTTCTGTCCCATACCTCATTACCTAACAAACCTTTAGACCTCAGGTCGTCATTGATGCAATCCATCCACCTATGCTTTGGTCTCCCTCTCCTTCTCCTACCCTGTATATCCATTTCCATCACCCTCCTCCCAACATACTGTTCATCCCTCCTAACAACATGACCATACCATCTTAGTCTACTCTCATGTATCTTATCTGATATTTCTCTAACTTTTGAGGTACCTCTAATTACCTCGTTTCTGATCTTATCGCTTCTTGTCACCCCAGACATCCATCTCAACATTCTCATCTCTGCTACATCCAGTTTTTTCTCTAGTGTCTTCTTTATTGCCCATGTCTCTGCTCCATACATCATCGCAGGTCTCACAACTGTCTTATGCATTTTACCCCTCAACTTAATCTTTATTCTCCTGTCGCACAGCACCCCAGACACTTTCTTCCAGTTCTTCCATCCCGCTTGTATTCTGTGGGTTATTTCTGACTCTAGGTCACCATCTTCTGCTACTGTTGATCCCAAATACTTGAACTTTTCAACACCTTCCCCTGCAAATTGACCTCCCTATCCTCATCATCTCGCAACCTCAAGTACTCTGTCTTCTTCCTGCTGCTTTTCAGTCTTCTATCCTCCATCACTCTTCTCCACTCTTCAAGCTTCTCCTCCACTACCTCTCGTCTGTTGCTACACAGTACAATGTCATCTGCAAAGAGCATACACCATGGAGACTGATCTCTAATACCCTGGGTTACTACATCCAAGACCAGATCAAATAGATATGGACTCAAAGCAGACCCTTGATGCAGACCAACATTTACTGAGAGACTTTTCGTCAAGCCCACACTGCTCTTAACATTTGCCTCTGCCCTCTC
The DNA here is from genome assembly GCA_037179515.1 of Halocaridina rubra. Taxonomy (NCBI): domain Eukaryota; kingdom Metazoa; phylum Arthropoda; class Malacostraca; order Decapoda; family Atyidae; genus Halocaridina; species Halocaridina rubra. Next base: position 24,646 of record JAXCGZ010006084.1, read on the forward strand.
ATACATATCTTGGATGATTCTTACATATTTCTCGGGATACAGATTTACTGTACGGTAAACAAATTAATGTACTCTATTATGTGGTGGGCAACAGGCATACACTGGGACGTGCATGGTAGCGGTGAGCACGAGGATGTGGGAGAACAAACCTCTGTCTCAAACATTTTTGCTCTAACACGCTTTTTCCCCGACAATATTATATCGCAAGTTTGTTTGCTGTTTGTTCTTAATGCTTTTCTTCAATTCTCTCCATAATATCTGATTGCATTAAGTGGTAGAAGAGGAGGAGGATGCGGGAAAACGAACCTCTATCTGCAAACGTTTTGCCGCCTCCTTATCAGTTGATGCACCCTCTCATGCTATTTCTCTGACGCTAGTATATCGCAAGATTGTTTGCTGTGTGTTCTTAATGTTTTTTTTCCATTCTCTTCATAATATCCGATTGCATTAAGCAGTAGAAGAGGAGGAGGATGCGGGAGAACGAACCTCTATCTCCAAAGGTTTTGCCGCCTCCGTATCGGCTGATGCACCCTCGCACGCAATTTCCCTGACGATATTATATCGCAAGTTTGTCTGCTGTTTGTTCTTAATGCTCTTTTTCAATTCTCTTCATAATATCCGATCGCATTAAGCGGTAGAAGACGAGGTGGATGCGGGAGAACGAACCTCTATCTGCAAACATTTTGCTGCCTCCATGCCAGCTGATGCACCTCACATTCTATTTCCCTGACGATATTATATCACAAGTTTGTTTGCTGTTTGTTCTTAATGCTTTCTCTTTCAATTCTCTTCATTACCTCTATCTGCAAATGTTTTGCCGCCTCCATATCAGCTGATGCACCCTCGCACGCTATTTCCCTGAAGATATTATATCGCAAGTTTGTTTGCTGTTTGTTCTTAATGCTTTTTTTCCATTCTCTTCATAATATCCAATCATATTAAGCGGTAGAAGAGGAGGAGGATGGCGGAAAAGTGCCTCCGAGGCAGTCGATTATTTACTAAAATGAATTTTTTTTTCGATTTTTTTTGCATGGGCATTATTTGCGTATTTCGTATTTTTTTTGCTATTATTTTTAGGGGAGTTATAGCAATTTCGTGGATTATAAACATGCGTAAAAAGCGAATTAGGTATATATATATATATATATATATATATATATATATATATATATATATATATATATATATATATATATATATATATATATATATATATATATATATATATATATATATATATATATATATATATATATTATATATATATATATATATATATATATATATATATATATATATATATATATATATATATATATATTATATCTTAGTGGTCTCAGATGCATTTTACTAATTGAACCCTGTTACCTTACTTGAAGTTTGGATGAACAATGATCCTTTCGACTTCATAGTCTTTGGGTCTGGAATTGGCTTCAGTGGTACTGGAAAAGTCTATCTCTCCAACCCGAACGGTTCTCACACTGAAAGAGAAAATGTTTATAACCTCAGACCCATCCACGCAGTTACAGTATATCTTCATAGTTTACTGTATATTTGTGCATATCATACAAGCACTGTACTTCAGACAAGCGTATTTACATATAAAAATGTTTATTAATTTCAATGAAGATTACACCATCCAGTAAAATTTTTGCTATTCACCGACATATACTATGAGATATTTAAATGAAAAAAGAGATTTTTGCAGAAAAGTGTTTGATTTTGAAAATCAGCCTTTTAAGAAATGTACACTCTTCTCAGCTGTCATGTCATTTAACTAGTCAGTCATACTTACAAACACACACTTATTAAGTTAGCACATTTATTAATACAATTATTAAATTAAAACATTAAATTCAAAGGCACAGGGCATTTAAACCAACTATTGCATGCTCCAGCCATCCATTCAATTCATTCCAATGCATCATAGGTGTCCAATAATAATTTTAAGATACTTACGGTCTTTTAGGATCAAGGACACAGTGGGCTGCTGTGATAAGATAATGTTCGTGGATAACAGATGACCCACAGAAAGCATCAGCAATACTGATTGGTACTGTTGGGGGCCGAGAAACTTCTGTAAGATGCAATGATGAAAATTAAGTTTTATTATGAATTCCCATCAAAATGGCAACTATTTTTTTTTTAATAAGGACTAAACCAAAAGAACCAAAAATCTATTTCTAAACATACCAAAGCGCATAACTGAAGGATTTGTGGGGCCTTGACTGGGTGGTGGATTTGCTGAGATAGGACGGGGTTGCTGCTAAAAAGAAGACATTTATCCACAATAGATTAATTAAATAAGTAAGTAATAATTGAAAATAAATTGCAGTGTACTTTGATACTGTAACTGTACCAGATCTATCAACTGCAAAAAAATTATACCTAAATATCTAGAAACAGTATTTCTAATCATAATGAGTGTTTGCAAACAAAGGATGATAATAAATTTTCTCTAACCTCATAATGTAAGAGACAGTGTTTTAAAGTAATGCATGTTTATTGGTGTTTAACTTTATTTTTATAATCTTATGAAGTAAATTACAAGATATTCGCTCGCAAAAAGTTTCAAACTTCTAGTGTGGGAAAGAAGCTATACAGTACTGTGTATATATATATATATATATATATATATATATATATATATATATATTATATATATATATATATATATATATATATATATATATATATATATATATATATATATATACACAGTATATATATATATATATATATATATATATATATATATATATATATATATATATATATATATATATATACAGTATATATATATATATATATATATATATATATATATATATATATATATATATATATATATATATATATATACAGTATGTATATATATATATATATATATATATATATATATATATATATATATATATATATATATATATATATATATATACATAATATATATATATATATATATATATATATATATATATATATATATATATATATACATAATATATATATATATATATATATATATATATATATATATATATATATATATATATATATATATATATATATATATATATATATATATTGCTTAATAAAAATATTAATATGACATAGGCTTCATGTGTTACATTTTTTATTCACAAAGAAGCAAATAACGACAGCCTTAGTGAGGAAGTTATTCATTATTACCTTAGCTAATTAAACGGTCCAATGTCCTTATTGCAGTTTTTTATACAAATTGCCTTCTGATAGGGTTAGCCATGTGGCTTTACTAGGCGAAAGAAAATTGCTCAATCACAAAAATTATATTGATCTCCCTATGTAACCAAATGCTTAAGGCCAATGGGAGGTTAGTAAATTATTATTTAGTTACTGTCTACGTAATTTCCTTTGGTGGAAGATAAAGAAGGAAATATGTATTAAAAACTATGTAATTGCTCGAGCTATCCAAGGATCATATGTGTATGTAGCAAGCTAATGTCCTGGTCATAGTAGGAGTATTCTATGCTTACTTTTCCTTGGATCATGGCTTCATATTCATCAGGGAAGATGACTTTTACTGTAGCTCCCTTTGTGTGTGTGTGTAAAGAAAAAAAAAAGCAAGAAGTTACTTGAGGGACCCACTGAAATGATATGATATCAAGATGCCTGCCTTAAAACACAAACCAATGAAACGTTATATGTGTATAAGAAACTGAAAAATGAATGTGATCTAAGATATTATACAAAAGAAAGTAATATGAACTAAGATGTTATGGCAAAAGAAATTAAAACTTCATAAATATTTCTCTCCAATTTGTACAAGATGAACGGGCACAAAGGACAGATGGCCATCTAGATAGAGAAATACAAGAGAAAAAGAATATAGAAAATGCAAAAGCAATGTCTCATGTGCTCTAGCTATCTCTTTACATTCAAAGATATCTTTTACAATGATATGTATGACTACATTATAAAAATAAGCACAGGGTGAAAATCCTTTCTTACTCCTCCTTTGATGAGGGCCTCATACTCGTTTGGAAAGAGAATTTGTCGGGAGGATCGCTTCCTAAACAATCTTACAGGTCTTCCACACTCTGGAAAAAGAGAATGAAACACTAAAAATGTCTAAAATTAATCCATGCAAAGTTGCCATATTTTATTAAGGTTTTGAACTGAAATATTTTAATATTTATTTATATAAAAGTAGCATAATATAATAAGCTTAGATGGCTTCCTTAGCAATACAAAATGACAATACTTTCAAAATTTCTTTGTTTTAATGGTCCTGTGTTACTCATTTGTTTACATATTGCTGAAATCTCTTATATAATAATATCAATAAAACTTCAAATTGTTATCGTTATTATCAACAACGAAAAATAAAACCTAATCCCCGAAAACACGGAGGAGAAAACTCCTAACATACTTTTCCAACATATTCCACCCATGTATAAAAACTATAATCACCTATTAGGGGGGTTTGCTGAATCAAAGCAAAAATTTGACTCTTCGAGAGAGGAAAATACAGTTCCTTCATTTTACGCCATTTATTCGCCTTGTACAACATGCACAGGAATAGGGATGCCCTTTCTAATGCCCCAAGATTTGCTCGAGTACCTGTTTATTACTTTCCCAATTTGAGTGATAATAAAAATAATAATGATAGGTTTATATAAAGGGAGTAATCATATAACGTTGTTTTGAGTTACTTCGTTTCAAGTTATAGTACGTCAATTCGATTTTACGACAAAGGCTGCTTTAAAAAAAAAAATTTGTTTTTGCTTTTTGTTCATCCATTTATTTTCCGTTTTTATATATTTATAAATTTGTTTTTGTTTAGTTTCCCATACTCTTCCTTCCTGGTGGTCCTCTGGAGGTTAAAAGTTGGACCAGTTGAAGGAGCAAACGGTCATTTCACATATGATGATAAAGAGATGTGTACTGTACATGTTTAAATTAATATTTCTTATCTGTATTAACCAATGCAAACTTGGAAAAATTCCAGAGGTTAAATCCATATGCACAGACCATTCCAACAATACACTTAGTACAATAAATATTACGAGGGAGGATGTAATAAAAGAAATAGAAAACTTAAAGGCTCATAAATCTCTGGGACCTGATGAAATTTATGCTTGAGAATTAAAGGAACCCAAGGCAGATCTTAATTATCCACTAACTGCTCTATTCTATAATTCAATAATATTAGGATTGGTATCCAAGGAGTGAAAATTGGCAATGTGGTACCAATATTTGAAAAAGGAAAATGGATTAAAAAGAAAAACTATAGACCAGTATTTTTTCTTTTTAAATTCAATTTAACCAACTGTATATAAAAAAATAAAAAAATAAATCCATTAACTTGATAAAAAATGAGATATAAGTGTAATATTTTTTATGTTTATAAGAGTGTTTTATAATGTATAGTTTTGTTTTCTATAGATTATGTATTGATTATTCATTTGCCTTTCCAGACTCACCTGCATGGCCCTGTTTCCTCAGCAACTGACATAGCAAGCTTTCTCCTGATAAGCAAGTCTCTCCCTCCCTATGTAATCACACCACATGAGAACAGTATACTGTACTGGTACAATTTACAGTTTTGCACTATACAGTAATACAGTGCAGGTATTTTTAATACAGATATTTTTATATATGTTGTTTTCTTATACTGTACAGTACCTGTATATTATGCTATTTTTTTTAAGAACCATTAGGAACATATAGTTAGTAAGTCAGTTTTTTTTAAGGGACCACGTTCGAATCTAAGTGAATTCTGACTTACATCGATTTTTACTTAAGTCAGCTGTCAGGAACTGCACCCTGACGATATATATGAGAACTCCTTGTATATATATATATATATATATATATATATATATATATATATATATATATATATATATATATATATATATACACAGTGTTACCTCCCTTATCGCGGTAGTTCGGTTCCGTGACCCGGCGCGAACCAGGAAATCCGCGGAGTAGGATCAACCTATATGTACATAGATATTTTAATGTATTTTTACGCTTACACTGTATAAACCCTCCCTCAACTGTTAAAAAAACACCCTTTACATTATAAATAACAGCAAGCAATGTAATTTTTTTATGAAAGTGATAGGAAAACTTACCATGAATGAGGTGATGATGACTTGACATACAAAGGTTCCATATTTTACAATAATTTTTACGTTTACGTAAAATAGCGGCCGACATCCACAAACTTTTTTTTCTTCTTTCAACATATCTAAGAGTTTCACTTTATCTACAATGGTTAACATTTTCCTTTGCTGCTTAGGCTCACTACAAGAAGCCTTAGAAGATGAAGGATGCTTGGGAGGCATTGCAAAGGTTAAAATATGCGAGTAAACAAATCACAAGCAAAACATATTAATAATAATAAGCACAACGTGAATGGCGCACACGAGTGAGGCGAGACAATGCATTCTTATCAAATATGCATATGCATATGCATTCTTATCAAATGTAAGGGTAGCCTTCAGGCACATGGACAAGGAAATGTTCAGAAATATTTATGTAACCTATGTGAGGCCAAAACTCGAATATGCAGCCCCCTTTTGGAATCCGCACTTGAAAAAGCACATAGCTAAGCTTGAAAAAGTTCAAAGACATGCCACGAAACTGGTGCCAGAAATACGCAATCTCAGTTATGATGAGAGGCTGAGGGAATTAGACTTACCATCACTCGAAGCTAGAAGAGTGAGGGGGGATATGGTGACAGTCTTTAAATTCCTTCATGGTTATGATAGAGTGGATAGGGATCGATATTTTGATATGGCTGGCTCTAGAACTAGAGGTCATAGTTTGAAGCTTCGTAAGAAAACTTCTTTGCAGGATGTAAGGAAATACTTTTTCAGTGTAAGAGTAGTTGATAATTGGAATTGGCTAAGCGAGGAGGTAGTTAATGCTATCTCAATCCCTAGTTTTAAAGACAGGTATGATAAGTATCACTAAGTATAAAATGGAACCGATCAGGAGACGGGAAGATACGAGCTTTGGGCTCTTTCCCGTAAACACAATTAGGTAATCACATGCATACATACATACATACATACATACATACATACATACATATATATATAAATATATATATATATATATATATATATATATATATATATATATATATATATATATATATATATATATATATATATATATATATATATATATATATATATTAGGTAATCACAAGAAGATAAAAACAAACAGCTAAATGACAACCTAAAGGAATTAGATGTTAGTTCACTGCTATCTTCTGAGAGAGACGAGATTGCTGCTTGGAATGTTCAGATTAAGGAAAACATTGAACAGTTCAGAAAAGAGTTCCAGGAGCTGAATATGGAAAACGATGCCATGAAAACGTCCTTTGCTGATGCACTAAAGGGGAATGTGGCAGTAAAAGAGGCTGTAAAAGTGGTGGCACTGGAAAACATACAAACAGTTGACTATAAAGAGACAGTAATCGAAAAAATGAAAGACGTTGTGATGGAAAGGGCAAACCCACTCATCAGACAGGCACTTGATAAGGAGAAGACAGTGGTAATCTCAGGCATAAGTGAATCCCAGGAGCCAACATGGCAGGGGAGACTTGAAGAAAATAAAGCTAACGTTGTAGACCTGATAAGAAAGCTTGGAGTAGTATGTGGTCCTGAGGATATTGTAAACATACACCAACTAGGTAAATATTCGAGGGAAGGAAAGCCGAGACCAACAAAAGTAACCTTTGAGAGAGGGGAGACATGTAGGGAAATATTGTTGAGAAAAAAAAGTCTAAAAGACCTTCAAGAATGCAAAGAAGTGTTCATTAGACGATACAGAACACAGGAAGAGATGGGAAAGATCAAAAACTTGTTGCAAGAGGCAAGAAGGTTAAATGATGAAAGAAATGAAGAAGAGAAGAAAAATTTTCGTTACGGAATACTTCCAGACAAAGGGGAGATAAAGAAGATAATGACAGAAGATCAGGGGATGGGGCCTCATTAAGATTGTTATACACAAATGCTGATGGATTAGCTGGTAAGGCAGTAGAATTAAAAGATAGGATTCACAACAGTAAGGCAGATATAGTAGCAATTACAGAGACTAAGTTGAGTGAGGACATAAACAGTGTCACAGTTTTTCCTAGGGGCTTCAGAATACTAAGGGTCGAAAGATCTGAGAGGACTGGTGGAGGGATAGCACTGCTCATAAGTGAGAGGATTCAAGTTGAAGAAATAAACTTGGCTATAGAAAGTGAGTTCAGGGAATTTCTTGTTGCTCGCATAAATACTGGGTCAGAGAGCATTATAATAACTGTTGTATACAACCCACCAAGGAACCAAAATAGGCTTGAAATTTATGAGGAAAGTCATATAGGTACGATTGAAGTCATAAACTCAGTTGTTAACATGGCGCGGGAGAAAAAATGTAGGATTTTGATTATGGGAGACTTTAATCATAAAGAGATAGATTGGATAAATCTTGACCCACACAGTGGTGAGGACTCATTTGGGGCAAGATTCCTAGATTGCGTACAAGGGAATTTCCTACACCAACATGTAATGGAACCAACAAGAGCCAGGGGTGGGGATGAGCCATCACTACTTGATCTGGTGTTCACAGATAATGTGTTGGATATTGAAAATATTGAGTATGAACCACCAATTGGAAAGAGTGACCACTGTGTGTTGTTGATGGAGTATATCATTGAAGACATTCTTCCTGAGAGTAGAGGCACTGAGGACATGAGGAGGAACTATCAGAAAGGAGATTACATCAAAATGAATGAGCTTTTTGCAGTTATTGACTGGAGAACCTTATTTTACAACAAATCTGTACAAGAAATGTATGACATCTTTTGTGAGAAATATGGGAAGATAGTAGATTGCTGCATACCTGTCACCAAAGTAGGTGTAATTCATGCCAGAGAGAAATGGTTCGATAATGGGTGTAAAAGAGCTAAGGAGTGGAGAGACAAATGCTGGAAAAGGTATAGGAGGAGAAAAAACATAAATGCCTGGCAAACCTACAAAAGAGCAAGAAATGACTACCTAAGTAAAAGGAGAGAGGCAGAGAAAGATTATGAGAGGGACATCACCAGGAAGGCTAAAGAAAATCCCAAGCTTTTCCACAGCTTTATCAGAGGAAAACTGAAGGTAAAAGAACAGGTTTTAAGGCTAAAGAGAGCGGATGGAAGCATCACTGAGACAGACGAAGAGATCTGCAAAGAATTGAACAAGGAGTTTCAGTCAGTATTTACAGTAGAAAATACCCCACCCCCTCAGATTGCAGTGATAGAAGCTCAAGGGCCGGTATTAGAGAACATCAACCTTACAGCCACAGAGGTATGCAAAGCGCTGATGGATTTAGATGTTCATAAAGCTACAGGTCCTGATGACATATCCCCTCATGTGCTTAAAAAATGCGCAAACACAATATCAGTGGCACTAAGTATCATATTTAAGGAGTCATTGGAGTCGGGGGAGATTCCAAGATGCTGGAAACAAGCAAATGTGATACCTATCTTCAAAAAGGGAAGGAGGGATACGGCTCTGAACTATAGACCAGTTTCCTTGACCAGCATAGTTTGCAAACTTATGGAGAAACTACTAAGGAAACATATCTCTCTTCACTTGGAATCCTTCAACTTTTTGTCAGTGAGGCAACATGGCTTCAGAGAAGGAAGATCAACAGTAACAAACTTATTAGAATTTTATGATGAGGTAAGCCAAATCTTACAGGAAAGAGAGGGCTGGGCAGATTGCATATTCCTAGACTTCCAGAAAGCGTTTGACACTGTTCCACATGGGAGACTTATTAGGAAGCTGCAATCAATGGCTAGAATAGGTGGAAATGTCTTGGAATGGATAAAAACTTACTTAGAAGGAAGGGAACAGAGGGTTAGAGTAAGACACTCAGTGTCTGAATGGAGAAGAGTTAGTAGTGGAGTTCCACAGGGTTCAGTTTTAGGGCCACTTTTGTTCCTTGTATATGTAAATGACCTACCAGAGTCTGTAAATTCATTCATGAATATGTTTGCAGATGATGCAAAGATTGTGAAGAAAGTAAAAAACGAGAACAATGGTAGAGAACTTCAGGAGGATCTAAATAATCTGCATGAGTGGTCAGAAAAGTGGCTAATGAAATTCAATACCTCAAAATGTAAGGTAATGAGAATGGGTACAAGTGCAAGAAGGCCCAAGCTTGACTACTCGGTGGCTGGAGTACAACTTCAAGAGACAGAAAATGAGAGAGATCTAGGAGTAAACATACTGGCAGATTTGTCTCCAGAAATACATATAAATGGCGTAGTAAGGGCAGCATATGCATTCTTATCAAATGTAAGGGTAGCCTTCAGGCACATGGACAAGGAAATGTTCAGAAATATTTATGTAACCTATGTGAGGCCAAAACTCGAATATGCAGCCCCCTTTTGGAATCCGCACTTGAAAAAGCACATAGCTAAGCTTGAAAAAGTTCAAAGACATGCCACGAAACTGGTGCCAGAAATACGCAATCTCGGTTATGATGAGAGGCTGAGGGAATTAGACTTGCCATCACTCGAAGCTAGAAGAGTAAGGGGGGATATGGTGACAGTCTTTAAATTCCTTCATGGTTATGATAGAGTGGATAGGGATCGATATTTCGATATGGCTGGCTCTAGAACTAGAGGTCATAGTTTGAAGCTTCGGAAGAAAACTTGTTTGCAGGATGTAAGGAAATACTTTTTCAGTGTAAGAGTAGTTGATAATTGGAATTGGCTAAGCGAGGAGGTAGTTAATGCTACCTCAATCCATAGTTTTAAGGACAGGTATGATAAGTATCACTAAGTCTAAAAATGGAACCGATCAGGAGACGGGAAGATACGAGCTTTGGGCTCTTTCCCGTAAACACAATTAGGTAATCACAATTAGGTAATCACAATGGAAGATGGTGGAAGCCTTTGTCCGACACGCTGATAGCAGTATCGTATCTTACATGTTGCAATACTGTTAGTATTTATGTTTTTTACTATTTTTTACTGTTTTATTATTCTTAGGCTAAGAAATACGTTTTTTTTTATCAATAAAACCATGAAACTACTGGAAATATAAATATATATGCTAGCTCACGTAGCTGCGACCCCAATACATTGTACGCTATAGAACACAAGCAAAACGTTTAATAAGCACAACGTGAACAGCACACACGTGAGTTAGACTGAACGAGTCTTTGTCCAAAACGCTGATAGCGGTATCGTATTTTACATGTTGCAATACTGTTAGTAGTTATGTTTTTTTTACTATTTTTTACTGTTTTATTATTCTTAGGCTAATAAATATGTTTTTTTTATCAATAAAATCATGAAACTACTGGAAATATAAATATATATGCTAGCTCACGTAGCTGCGACCCTAATACATTGTACGCTATCGAACACTATTTCGCATGATGCAATAATGTGAGTTATACTGTACGTAAGTATATAATTCAGTTATTAGTACAATGTATATTAATTTAAAATTCATTTACTTATTTGATGATTGTAAAAAATCTATTGTATTTATTCATTGTAATTTGGACCAAATATTCCTTTTGTAAGGATTATACTGTACTTTTCAAAAGAGGTGGTCAATAAACGTATCTGTTTATCTAAGTTTATGTTTTTTTACTATTTTTTAGTTTTATTATTCGTAGGCTGGGAAATAATTTTTTTTTATCAATTAAATAATGAAATATGTTTTTTTCAATAAAAAAAAATGAAAATACTGATCATTTTTTTTTAATATTTTAATATTTTTGCATATACCCATGAAATAAAATAATAATTTATCCAAAAAAAAAATGCGATACAGTGAGAACGCAAACCAAGAAACGCGAATAACCGGGGGAACACTGTTATATATATATATATATATATATATATATATATATATATATATATATATATATATATATATATATATATATATATATGTATGTATGTATGTATGTATGTATGTGATTACCTAATTGTGTTTACGGGAAAGAGCCCAAAGCTCGTATCTTCCCGTCTCCTGATCGGTTCCATTTTATACTTAGTGATACTTATCATACCTGTCTTTAAAACTAGGGATTGAGATAGCATTAACTACCTCCTCGCTTAGCCAATTCCAATTATCAACTACTCTTACACTGAAAAAGTATTTCCTTACATCCTGCAAAGAAGTTTTCTTACGAAGCTTCAAGCTATGACCTCTAGTTCTAGAGCCAGCCATATCAAAATATCGATCCCTATCCACTCTATCATAACCATGAAGGAATTTAAAGACTGTCACCATATCTTCCCTCACTCTTCTAGCTTCGAGTGATGGTAAGTCTAATTCCCTCAGCCTCTCATCATAACTGAGATTGCGTATTTCTGGCACCAGTTTCATGGCATATGTATGTATGTATGTATGTATGTATGTATGTATGTATGTATGTATGTATGTATGTATGTATGTATGTATGTATATATATATATATATATATATATATATATATATATATATATATATATATATATATATATATATATATATATATATATAGATAGATAGATAGTTCCTGACAGGTGACTTTGGTCGAAAATTGACACAAGTTGGAACTTACTTATATTTGAAACTGGGTCCCCTTTAAAAAAAATAAAAATAAAAAATTTTAAAAACAAGGTGACTCTATGTTTCTAATGGTTCTTAAAAAATTACAAAAACTAATCTTAATACTATTCCTGAACTTTAAAATTAACATAATATACAGGTACTGTTCAGTATACATGTACTGTACAGTATAATAAAACAACACATATACTATACATAATAATATCTGTACTACATTACACTTCAATACCTGTACTGTGTT
>JAXCGZ010006084.1:42500-47500 GCA_037179515.1 Halocaridina rubra
GATTTTCACATTACATGTCACTTCTGAGAACCTATCTTCGTGATATTCCAAAAACTGGATATATATATATAAATATATATACAGGTATACCTCACCCAACGTCATCAATTGGTTCTAGGAGAGACAACTTAAGGCGAAAAATGACTTAAATCGAATTAGCTTGTCTCTAGGATAAAATTGACACACTTTATTGAAGCAATTTGAGAAATTGAATTTGAAATTGAATTTCGTTTCGCCTCACAACGGCATGCATGTAATTTAGGCATGGATAAATTTACGGAAGGTTAGGTTTCCAACTGTCATTATGTATCAGTTATATATATATATATATATATATATATATATATATATATATATATATATATATATATATATATATATATATATATAATATATATATATATATATATATATATATATATATACAGTTCTTTAGATTTTTTTTGTTTACCTTCAAATGAGAAATAAATAAATGAATTATTAAATAGTAAAATAAATTTATAAAGAAATTATCTATCAACATTAACTATATAGTATATAAATATACACTGTGCATAAACTAATTAATTCAAAACAATAGCGGTTTCGCGGGAATGACGAGTGACGACGCCTAACGATAGATACTGGAACTACTGTATGTATTTTAATAAGATTTTATATGCTTTTATTCATATTTATTGTACAATAACATGATTTTATGTGCTTTTGTTTTTATTTATTGTACAGTAACATGATTTCATGTGCTTTTAATGATTTTCTAGTGATATTATGATTCCAATATTTGTAGCGGACAGACGTAAAGTTGATTATAATGACGTAAACTTTATTTTATTTTTTTTTATTTTTACATATATTTTTTTGAAAACCGGCGTATAATCGAGAACGACTTGACTCGAAACGACATAAGCCGAGGTATATATATATATATATATATATATATATATATATATATATATATATATATATATATATATATATATATATATATATATATATATATATATATATATATATATATATATATATATATACCTTGTTCCTTTTTTCCCCAATTTTTTTATACACGAAATTGCAATAATGCCCAGAACAAAAAATAGTTCCGGTTCCGGTTTTACGTCACGGACTCCCTTATCAACCAAGGGCTAGGACGGTTGCCTTCTTGCGAAGGACTTGTTTTGACAGATGTAATCCTTACGCTGAGTGCATGCCTTTGCTAACCTCAGACCGTGGCGGGGCGCGAACCCTCGACCTGACGCCTCAGAGTCGGAGACGCTACCGACTGAGCCACGGCGACTACCCCAGAACAAATAATAGTAAAAATTCTAATTTCGCACAAAAAAAAAAAAAAAAATCTTTTTTTTTTACACTTCTTCCACGAGTACAAAGAGGATTACAATAAGAAAAGATCATTATTATATATATATATATATATATATATATATATATATATATATATATATATATATATATATATATATATATATATATATATATATATATATATTTTTTTTTTTTTTTTTTTTCATTTATTATCCTACTAGGAATCCTGTTCCATCAGCAACTCTACGGTATTACCAAACCAATTTTCACCAATTTCCCTTCTGAACCTAAATTTATTAAGCTTAAATTCATTACCCATTACGAGTTCTGGTTTGAGCATGAATTTTTAAAACTTTATTAATATCACCCTTGTTAATCCCTTTAAACCATATCTAGACCTCAATCATATCCCCCCTAACTCTGCACCTCTCTAGAGAATATAGATTAAGTTTTTTCAATCTGTCATATGGTAGATTTAGACATTGCATAATTAATTTTTTTTTTCGTTTTTTAGTCTTGCTTTGGTTATTTACAACTTTTATTTAATCTTTGTTTACATTTGCAGATAGAGGTTCGTTCTCTACCGCATAAGTTACTTGCTCACGGCCACCATGCATGTCCCAGTGTACTGTATGACTGTTGCCCATTGCATAATAGAGCACAGTACAGTAATGTATGTTAATTTCCAGCTGTAAAGTGAATATGAATATCTTTTGTATACTCTTAAAAATACATACAGGGCTTTCTGCTTTGCTATGTAGTAATAAAATATGTTTTTTACTTATATTATATCTTTGGCATGGTGTGTCTATGTAAGGTTTGGAACGTATCTATGTCCTTTATCATTGTTTCCTATGGAAAATGACTCATTTTTTCACGAGATTTTCCATTTACCCGACACTTCTGAGAACCTATCTAGGCGTTTTTCTGAGAACTAGGTGTATATATATATATATACATATATATATACATATATATATATATATATATATATATATATATATATATATATATATATATATATATATATATATATATATATATATATATATATATATATATATATATATATATATATATATATATATATATATATATATATAATATACATATATACTCACCTATCAAAATAACGCAAGGAGAGGTTCTCAAAAGGCTCGTGTAATATAAATTACTCGTAATTTAAATAGTCCATTTCCATAAGGAATACTGAAATGGTAACAGGTATAGATGCGTTCCACAACCGTACAATAACGCACTATCCCAAAGAAATAAGATAAGTAAAGCATATTTTACAAGTACATACCAAAGCTGAAATACCTGTAGTCATGTATATTAAACTACAAATAGTGTACAGTATTAAAGATATACAGATTTACAAATAAATACTGTACAGTAAACAAAGTAATGCACTCTATTATATATCAACTAAGCACATTATCATATGTGAAAACATGAATAATTTTTACCCCGAACGGGACTTGAACGTGGGACACATAATTATTGTGCCAAGGCGTAGATAGAATGAGTTTATTCCTAGTATAGCAGATAAAAGCTTTAAGGTCTGTTTCCCTTTTAGACTTTCTGTGGTGTAGTTAGTAGCGCCTTGGCACAGTAATTATATGTCCTAGGTCGATAGATAGACAGACAGATAGATAGACAGAGATAGATAGATAGATATACTGCTATTATACAGTCTAAATGGTAGAAAAATGCCCATTAAAGAAAACAAAGGGTAGAAAATAAGAAGTACAGTACTCATAAATTTTGCGATTTAAACTGGTCACCTTTGAATGTAGGTCACAATATTAATAAATACTTATTTCTTCCCATTATTTTCTTTTATGGAACTTCTCCTACCAATACAAGATTATAAAAAAAAGCATGCAACAGAAAAAGTTAGCTGTTCAAGTTAATGCGAGCTTTTGATTTTTTACTTCAAAAATATAACCTTATGCAGTATTGTGGACTTTAATTTTCAAAATAACCATTCACGTTCTGGTAAAGTTTATTTTTAATACATATACTGCAATCTGTAGTGTGTACACAAGTTAACATATACAGTAAGTGTCACCTCCTTTTTTACAAAAAAATCCGAGGTATATCTTCATAAGCCAGTTTGGGCAATAGCAACATTATCTTCCATGTCATTTTTCATAACAACAATATACCTAATCTTAAAATGCAAATAGCTTTAACAGAGATATGAAAACTAGAGAAACTTTGAAATAACCTGATAGTGTGCTGTTACACGTGGCATGTTCTGTATTTCAAGCACTGACTTGATAAGGATGCCTTACAGAACTTGTATCATTTTTGTTAAGACACTGCAAAATTCACCAGTTTTCAGCTATACGATTTGGGAATTTTTATATAATTGTATTTTTACCACAGTACTTTGTGCAATGAGTGGGTTCTAACCAAGTGAAAAGTTGAGGTTGCACTTCCCCCCAGAATTCATTCTCTCTTCCTCTTCATATTCTTTAAGGTTTTGCTTTGACTCAGCAACCCCTCTCCTTTTGCAAGTTGGACTGAGGTCTTTGAATGTAGACTGAGAGACAGAATACACTACTCTGGTTTTACTTCGTTAAAACTGAGACGCTAAGTAACTCTACTACAGGATAAATTTAATTCAAATAATTCGTACTTAATAGGATAAGAATTGGAAATTAATTTAAACAAGATGATTATGTTCTTGTAGTGTACAAGTTTGCTTATGAAGTCACATTATTTTACCTCATAGTATGTAAATACCGCCTGTTATGATACTCCTACTAAAGGTCTTTTGGATTTCAATGCGACTGACCAGAACAGTTTGATGTTATGTCTTCCTTCAGTAATGGTTCTTTTCCTATGCCTACATCTACACTGAATATTTCTGGTGTATTCATTATACATCTTTTATTATACCTTTATAAGTGACAAGTCTTAACACTCCATATCTCTGTTTCTCTTTGCTTTCTATTTCTTTTTGGTGCCCGAGCTCGATAAGGGCTTTTTCTTTGCCAATCTTGGAGTCACATTCATTAAGAATTGATGAATTATAGCACTTAAATTTACCGAGGATAAGGGTGTACCGAGTCTCTATTTGGCAAATGTAGCAAATTTAGCTGCAAATTTAATGTTTTTTTATTGAGTTATTATTGAAATATGGCATGATTTCCATCATTACTAAATACAATAGGCAGTTAAAAATATAAATAAAAAACTCTTACGAAAATCTGGAGAAGTGATGCTTTGTGCAGAGGTGATATCTCCCAAATCAATCTTACAAAAATCACAAGAATGAGGACATGTTTGTTCCATCAAAAACCTGAATTGTACACAATTTCCACGATCCGCCCACTGGGCACACTCACGATTACGATCAAAGCATCCAGGATCTGTGAAATGATATTTATTATGTAAGGTAATGCAACTGTTAATGAGTTCTGAATTTCATACAAAATAATTGATATGTGCACGCCAGTTGCTTTACAGTATTAGTATGAATATTCATACAAGTATAACAAAGAATACTGCATTAAGATTTACCAAAATATGAACATTATGAGGATAGGAATTTGAGGCGAAAACTCTAAATCATGAATATTTCATAGAGCTCATGAAATATTGAGACCTAAGGTTCATCAACAGCAACCAACTAAAGATTACAAACCTAAACTTTACCCCAACTGAAG
>JAXCGZ010006084.1:50000-70470 GCA_037179515.1 Halocaridina rubra
AATTAATTTAATCCTTGTTTTGCCTGCTATTTTGATAAATGTTTCCATTAAAAAGAAAGATAAACTAAATTTGTTTTGTTAACCTAACTCTTATCATCATATAAATTAATTTAATCCTTATTTTGCTGTTATCTGCTGTCAAAAGTCGGATCAAGATAGGCAGAGTGAAAGTACAGGACAAAGATCCCTCAGGTGGTCTAATAATAAAAGGAAAATTTAAATCACCATGCCACCTGAGCTTAATTTTTTTTAAGAGTGTGACACCGGGACAGGCAGAAACTGCCCTCATCAATAAAGGCCCGGGCACGAGAAAATACCAAGACGAGGGAAAAGAAAAAGGTTAAAGGCAAGGCAGAGATGAGGTAATGTCACACAAAGGAAAACGACAGCCAGAAAAAAAAACAGCCAAAGTACAGAGGACCCAGAGATATGGAGGACTAGGCTCTGAGATGACGATACATCTGCTTTTTCAAGGATGAAAGGTCATAAGAATTAGGAAAGACAGAAGGAGGAAGAGAGTTCCAGAGTCTGGAGGTAGATGGGAAGAAGCAGATGCTGCACCGACCAATCTGCGAGCTACAAATCTCCACACAGTACCTGTGAGATGAGGCCGCTTAGCGAGTGTTACGCGGCCTCGGCAGTGGACGAGGGATGCAACTCGCCAACTCATCAGAGCAGCGATGGAAGTAGTAGTGATAGAAAAGCGAAAGGGAAGATACCTTACGGCGAAGAGAGAGAGAATCCACGTTAGAAGTAAGAGAAGGATCATTAATGAGTCCGACTGCCTTAGATTCAACCCAGTCAAGAAGATAAGTAAAGGAAGAAGCACCCCAGATGTGTGAGCAGTATTCCTAGCAGGGGCAGATAAGACCTGTGTAAATTTTAAGTAACTGCAATGAGGAAAAGTAATGACGAAAACGAAACAAAACCCCCAATTTTTTGGATGAAGATTTAGAAATTTGGATTATGTGATTCATCCAAGACAAGTTAGAGGCTATATGGATTCCTAATATATTGATAGAGTTAAGAGGGTAAATTTCATTAGTTTCGAAGACAATAGGGTTATCATGAGAGAAGAAGATAAAGAGATAGCCAGAAATTGTGTCTTGGAGGCACTGAATTTAACTAAATTTTGAGTGCCCCATTCAGATACTCTCTGCAAATCGGAGTTAAGAGTAGAAGAAAGAGTGATACGAGATTGATTACGAGTAACAGATGAAGGTTGTGAAGAAAAGGCAGAGGAAAAGTGAAGGGTAGAATCATCAGCAAAGGCATGAAGAAGAGAGGAAGATGGGGATTGTAGAAGATCATTGATGAAGAGAAAGAAGAGAGTAGGTGAAAGAACAGAGCCCTGTGGAACACCACTGGTAACAGAGAAAGGGCTAGATGTCGCGCCATCAACAACTACAGATATAGAACGGTCAGTAAGAAAACTGGAAATCAGAGAACAGAAAGAAGGGGTAAAGCCATAGGCAGGGAGTTTGGCCAACGAGTCTTGTGCCAGACTCTGTCAAAAGCCTTAGAGATATTAAGGGCAACGACAAAGGATTCCCCATAGTTCCTCAGAGAAGATGACCATACATGAGTAAGATAGGACATGAGATCACCAGTGGATCTTGCCTTGTGGAAGCCGTACTGGTGATTGGAGATAAGTGAGTTAGATCCAAGGCGTTTCAAGAAGTGAGCATTGAGCAAAGTTTCGAAAACTCTACCAATAGAGGAGGTTAGAGCAATAGGTTGGTAGTTAGAAGGAATAGAGCGGTCACTCTTCTTAAGAACAGGTTGAACTAGAGCATGCTTCCAAGATGAAGGATAGATACTGGTTGACAGAATGAAGCGAAAAAGACGGCAAAGCACTTGAGCCAGTTCATCTGCAAACTCCTTAAGGAACCTTGCAGGGATACCATCGGGACCAGATGCCTTGTTCGTCTTTAGCGAGCGAAGATCCTTATGAACTTTGCGTGAAGAAAGGATAAGGGAGGGCATAGGGTTAGAGAGGGGAAAAGACTGAGGAAAAGGTGCGCTGGAATCGTTGATAGAAGAGTTGGCAGAAAAATGAGAGCCAAAGAGAGTGGCTTTGTCAGTGGGAGAGCAAGCTATAGAGTTAAGGTCATCAACTTTCCTTCTTATAAAGGAAGCCTTAGACCTTCGAATCTGAACAGTACAGCGATTCCTAGCTATAATAAAAGCAGAGTGAGTTAAATCGGAAGGAGAGGCTTGGTAAGATCTGTGAGCCTGATTCCTAGCCTGGATAGCCATGGAGCAGGCACAGTCAAACCAAGGTTTAGGGTGAGAGAAAGTTTTTGTAGAAGAGGGAAGGTACGCTTCCATTCCCGCGGTCACGATCTCGGCAACTTTTACAGCTACCGGATCAGGGATGCGGGACCAAAAGCAGTAGTCATCCCATGGGAAGTCAAAGAGAAAGTTACGCAAATTTTCATGTTGGGTTCGCTCGAAGTGCCAAAGGCGGAGCTGAGTATGAAGGATTGGTGGTGGGGGAGCGAAAATGGAAGAGACAGAGATCATAGAGTGGTCAGATTTACCAAGAGGGGAAAGCACAGAATAAGAGTTGTTTGAAGGGTTAGAAGTAAAAAATAGGTCAAGAGTGTTTGCAGCATGTTCGTGACGATCAGGAACACGAGTAGGATGTTTGATAATTTGCTCCAGATCGTGAGTAATAGAGAAAGCAAGGGCCTCGCTTCCTCCCACATTAGTGTGAGAAGAATGAAGCCACTCACTGTGGTGTACATTGAAGTCTCCAATGCAGAGAACTTCGGCATGTGGGTGAGAAGATAGCAAGGACTCATAGCATGAGGAAAGATATTCAAAGAAAGACACAAACTCGGTGGAGTTTGGAGAACAGTAGCAGAAGCAAAGGATGATAGTGGTAGTGGAGAGATAGACTTTTAACGAGAGAACAAAAAGTCAGGAGATTCAAGGTCCATGAGCCTCACAATAGAAGTGTTAGTGTTGCAGTATGCACAGACCCCACCTTTGGAACAAAAACGAGTATACAGATTATAGTGAGAGATTTGGAATGGGTCAGTGGAAGCATGTATAGACAGCT
Source organism: Halocaridina rubra (assembly GCA_037179515.1). NCBI lineage: Eukaryota > Metazoa > Arthropoda > Malacostraca > Decapoda > Atyidae > Halocaridina > Halocaridina rubra. The sequence goes on from JAXCGZ010006084.1 coordinate 53,068, forward strand.
AGGTTTCAGATAGGAGGAGGAGGTTAGGGAGGAAAGTGCCCAAGTGCTGTTCCACAGACGAAAGATTAGAGTTCAGCCCACGAATGTTTGAATGGTGAAGAGTGAAAGAAGCAGATCTATTGGGAGGTGCAAGGTTAAGAGCAGAACCATTACTACCACCAGGCGTGTCTGCCCTCAAGCCAATGGTGGAGTCAACACGATCCCCGGAGATTCTTCGCACCCCACTATGCCGGGTACTGGGGGCCATTAGTTGTGAACCTTCCATAAATAATAACAAATGTGAGGAAATGGAAAGTAAAAGAGACAGATGTGCAGAATGTTGTGACTTGTCAAATGTAATGGAATAGCAAGAGATGTGTAATAAATAAGCCAGAATATTCAGTGTAGATGTAGGCATGAGGAAAGAACCGTCCTGAAGGAAGACTCAACCTGGAACTGTCTGGACCAGTCCTAGTTGCATCCTAATACCTGCAGTCGTAGTCTTTCAACGGGCAGCTGGTGCCATGGCCAACCTACTAATCATAATGCAGAGAAAACAGTTTTGTTTATGGACTTAGACCCATTTGTTACAGCCATGATAATGAAGAATCAAAGTGGAATTCGAAAGACTAAATGTGAACATCATAGTAGAATAGTCATCAGGATTCCCACTACACAGCGTATGTTGAAACCATGCCTTTAAACCATAAGTATGGCAAAGAAGATCAAAGATTAGGGGATTCTCTTTAATACTAAAATCAACCCTGGAGATGTTGAAGATGAGAGCTTCATAAACATTAACAATTGCTTTAAATGCTACAGCTTAGACTACGTCACTAGGGATTGCTCTAGTGGTGTCAATATTTGCTCAGCATTGCTCTGAAATTAGTCACAGATGGAACGAAAACAAATGTCCAGCTAAGACCAAGAAAATACATTAACTGTTCTGAAGAACACTCCACACTAGCTGCTGGATATCCCCTGAAGAAGAGAATGAGAAAGGAGATTTTGGCTGAAATAAGAAATGCCAAAAAGGAACCTACATTTTTTCTATTATCCTACTCTGAAGCAGTAGGAAAAAACTCATCCCAAATCTTCCCATTATGCTAATTGACCAAGTTCAATATCCCATGAAACCTGATGAGATGACTACAATCATAATTATTTTTTTGTGATTGTGACACCTGGATGGTAGAAAAAAAAAAAAATCTGCCCTCATCGGGCCTGGGCACGAAAAATACAAAAAGTAAAGAGAATAAGAGCAGGGGAGTGTTGTGACTAGTCAGATGTGAAGAGATAATAAGAGATGTATAATGAATATCCAAGAATATTTGGTGTTGATATAAGCATATAAAAGAACCCTAACTGAAGGAAAGCTTAACCTGTCCTGGATAGTTCTACTTAAGTCCACAAGACCCTTCAGCTACAGTATCACCTCGGGCTGCTGGTGTCATGGTCCACCCTACTACTACATAAAAAATACTACAGCATTAAGTATTTGCGTCAATATGAATTCTTCTAGCTTGGACAAGAAATTTACTTAGGGAATATTTCTAGAAGAACTTAAGCTGTCACGTTAGAAGTACAGTATTAAGAAAAATTAAAAGGCTTAAATGTTGGAGAGAAGAGATAAAGCAGCAAATCTAATGAAAGAAAGCTTTAAATAATCTATGGACTCCAGGGCAATAGTAAAAAGCAGGCCAGAATCAGTTACTGGTCCTACACATTTATTGGCATGCTCACTGCTTCTTCTGATTTGACAGATGCAAGCACAAAATTTCAGATGTCATTATTTTCTCCTTTTTATCCCAAACTGACCCCTGTGAAGGAGAATTATGTGTGCCAACTTATCGATTAAGCCTTATTATGACCTCCTGGGTGGGAGCCTGTTGCAACATTGACTGCAGCTACTGAAGCAGATGAATAATTCAATAAGTGAAACTCCTTGGAAAACCCCAAGAGACACAGACATGGAAACAACGAGGAGAAATTCAGTCAAAGTAGAAATAGAATGTATACAAAATATGTCCTTAGTCTATTTGCTTCTTTCAAAAGCAAATCCCTTCAAGTATAACTCCCAGTTGTCGTTGCCATGGCGTAAGGCCAATGATAAACTCTACTCACCCTTGTACTTTTGAAGAGAGTGCTAATGAAATTTACATACCAACTATTAAACTACCTAAAAATGTGCCTGAGGACCCTCACTTAAGCTCAGCCACCTTAGCATATCTTGTAAATGCATCAACTTCCTCTGCTAATGACCCGATTACAATAATAACTGAGGGACATGCAGGATCTACAGGACTTTCAAGAAAGCAGGAAAGACCCCCCTCAGTCTACTTAGGGGCAATTACCAAGAAGACTATCATTTATGTACCTCTGATAGGCCAAGAAAATAAAAATATGACACCTGAACTAATCGTAGAAACACAAACAAGAAGCTACAATGAATCAAAGGGAAAGGAAAAAGCTGAGGGATGAACTCACCTTTAAAGTCAAAATAACGATAAACTCCTACCTCTGAACTGGGAGAAGATACAGTACAAGATTTTGTACTCAGAATAACAAACTGAATTACGTCTATACATACTAGAAACATGAGTCACACCAAGTACATTTCTTGAACAAAACAAAATTGCCCTTAGCAGCCTTAGAATTCAATATCTGGATAACCACCTGAAGAGTTGCTATTTCCTGTTTGATAAGTTTTCCCTAATGTATGTCTTCACGCCTTGCACACTTTTCACCTGTCGCACAATTAAGTTATGTTCCGCTACTGCTCATATCACTTATCCACATCCACATCCACCATTTCCTCTCTGCCCACAAGGACTTTATGGAAAATCTATCACTTAAAAAAAAAAAAATCCTAAATACAAATAACTTCTACTCTTCATGATGCATAATATAATGTAAAAATAAACCATTAAACACAACGTCTCATCATTGACTTACCTTAGAAGTAGTGAAGTTTATAATGTTTACAGAGCATATGATCTGGATTTTATACTGTTAAATAGTACATGTATAGTAAATGAGAAAATTAAACTTTTTAGATATAATACATTCCAAAGAAAGTTTCTAAATGAAGTTCACGCAAGCATTACTATAACTATAAAGAAACCCCTCCAATTTCAACTATTTAATGACTTTAGCAGTGATGTTAAATGGACCAATGATCTAAAATGGACCAATATGCATTGGTACGTTCTATTTACCTCCGAGGAGACCAGAATTCCAACTGAAGGCTTTTTGAAAATTTTCGGGAAACATATTCCCTCATATCTCATAGGGGATATTAATGCAAGACATCACTCGTTAGGCCATTGCAACAACAATCACTGTTGGCATATACTGTATTACACAGTCTACTAACTAAAAATCAAATAAAGATCTTAGGCCCTGACTTCAGAACCATGATACATGGATCTGAAACATCTAAACCAGATATTGTCTTAGTAACCAACATCATTATTTAAACTACTATTGAAAGAGAACCCCTTCACTACATCCGATCACTTACCACTTATATTGTTTACACAATATCAACAGAATTTTTTTTCATCTAAAATAGAAGAACAACATAATTTACCAAATACTGTACTACTATCTACGTCTTGCACACAACAGAGGCCATAGATACTCATCTAAACGACTGGTATGACATAAAAAACAAAACTGGCAACAGAAACAACAGCATCACTAGTAATGCTTAAAATGCTACCCCACCCAAAACCCACTGCAAAAATATAATGATTACAGCGGCAGTATCAGTCTCCAAACCTCTTTTTTTTTTATTCATTCAGATAACTGTACATGGGGACGTGAACATGGTCACGCCCAGTGATATTGCACTTGATAAACATTACAATCTATTTGTTCATGTATAAATAAAATATTAATAGAAATTGCAATTAATTTTAAATATCATGGCAAGTAAATAATGATAAAATATAGTGTAATAATTGATTCATGGGGAAGAGAAATACAAGAAAAACTCCATAAAGAATTAAAATCTATAAATAATGAAAAGTAGGAACACTTCATCATGGAATTACAATGAAAAGAAAAATATCCATAGAAACTATGGCAAAAAATGTAAAAATTAATAGGAACTATAAAAGATTAAATCATTTATAATATTGGCAAAGAAGATAGTGAAAAAATATAAAAATGTCAATGAAAAGCTTAGAAATACATGGAAAGAGATATTTTCCATAAAAAAAAAAACGAAGATACTCTCCATTACGATCACAATAATGAGATATAGTAATAAATTATATTACTGACAATACAGGAGGTCCTCGACTTATGTCTGAGTTCCATTCCTGAAAATGTAAAGCAAATTTCAGTGTAAGTTGGAACACACCTTAATTAGAATCTATAATAATGCAGAAGTAAAGTTTTTCCCTTTTCCATGCATCCAACTATCACTAATATAAATTCCATGGTGAAGAATTTCCTTTTCAAGTCATCAACAAGAATTTATTTTCGCTTGGGAGACATAATACAGGCCAAAAATTATTAAACAATACGAGCAAAATAATTCATGGGAGATGTGTTGTAACCACGCAACATCGTAACTCAAGGACATTGTGAAACGGGGGCTCCCTGTACTGACCTTGTTACGCCTCACCTGACCTTTGACTTAAACAGACTAAATATTGACGACGATCTTATTAAACCAATAAAGCACTGGGAATTTCATCTATTAATAAACTTACACTCACTAAGTTACCTAGAATCGTGAGAGACAAACTTATATGTTTATAATGTATATCTCTCTGCAGGATTCTTTCCCCCAAAAATATAAAACTTCAAAGATAATTTTTATACTCAAACCTAATAAATCGAACTGCAAACCTAAACATTATCGACCCATTTCCCTTGTTGAGGTCCCGGGCAAATTTTTTGAAAAAACATTTAAAAACCAGACAGCCGATTTCTAGATTTTAACACTTTACCAAGCAATCAACGCGGCTTCAGGAGAGGAAGGGGAACACACATGACGCTAACGTTTCTCTACTAAAAAAATTCAATTTCTCAACACATCCATCAGCAACGTAATGTTTTAAGCAGGGACATCTCCTCTGCCTTTGATAAAGTTTGGAGGGACAGCCTTATATATAAAATTGCATCACTATAACTGCCTGACTTAACCATCAAGATTATGGTTGATCTGATTACTGACAGAAGAGCCCAGATAAATATCAAAGTCATACTCGGTCCATAATTTGACCTCAGAGTGAGAGTGCCCCAGGGATAGAATCTCAGTTCTACACTTTTGTCCTATATACGAGAGATATACCTGAACCTGAATATGGTTGTTACACTATTATATTTACAGATGATGTTACTCAAATAATAACAGAAACCAATAAAAACAATCTTGCACAAATAACTAACATGGAAATCCAGAAAATTAATAAATATGAAAAGAAATGGAAAATCAAAACTAACGTGGAAAAAATTCAATGACTCTCCATTTCAGCCAAGAATCCCAAAGAAGTTCGTATCAGCAATCATGCAATTAATTTCTCTAATAAGTTAACATGCTTGCATTTTGTCGTAAGACTTATCACTACATTACTATTAATACCAGAAGGGTGCAAGGTAAGAATGGACAAGCGGTGGTTCCTTTAACTTAGTTTATTCTAGAGTACAACATATTCGACGCCTCAATGCCCCCAACCCTATGACTATCAAAATCTATGATCTGTTCGTGCCCCTGGGAAAGTACTGACTAACCCTTTGTCTGCCTCGGGGATTCTTGAAATACCCAACAGGCAGGGCGTGTCATGCAGTCCAGTTCTACCAATAGACTTCAGGTTCAAAGAGGAGTCCCTTCTCTTTGGGGAGGGGCTGTTTCAGCAGGCCTATAGAACAGAAGAAGTTCTAAATCGCCTGCGTCTATTGGGGCATCTCTCCAGGGTATGTACATACATATATGGCTCATATGTTTACAACCTTTGCGGTGTTTTCAAGGACTGAGGGTCCCTTATCTTTTAGGCCTCTTGGGGTACTTGGCGCCGGATATTAGTTCCATGTGTCCAGCCATAAATCTTGGTGGTACCTAGGGAAAACAAGGCCTGGACCCAAAGCCCACACATGGGAGGGTATGCAATAAAACATCTGTACCCTCGGCCGTTACACCTCAAGATTTGTTACAGGCTTCAGATCCTGGCTTCAGCAGGTTTTCATGTGACTTCAGCAAGACTTCAGCCATGCGACAATTTAACACTTAACAGGATGGGTATAGGGTTACAGATACCTAAAAGAATACAACAAAGCAATGCAGCAGCGGTGGAATTGAAGAGATTTAAAGGATTAAAATGAAAAATAAACTGACATTATATAAAATGTTCGTTCGATCTATACTAATCTATCCACCTATACCACTGTGCATGGGTATACTGCAATCTGTCCACAACAAAAACCTAAGGAGTAATCTATCTGGACAACCCTCTTTCGTTGAAAGGCTGGAAGAAATACACAAAACACTCTACATTTCTTCAATCAACCGGCAATATTTATGAATGATCAGAGAAAATTTGGCTAAAGATGGAAGCCTACTACCCTAAAGACTCTTCACAATTAATTATTGATAATCTTCAGGACCATAACTGGTGGAAAAGGTTTTCCCCGCACTGTTTGATGGGATACACCTGATCCTTTATACATACGAAATAATCCTGGATATTAGTAACAGTATATATGCCCAATGCTTTATATGTGTGTATACTTAGATATGACAATTTCTACATGTAACATTCTGATATAATATGTATGCTTGGGTATTATTAATATGGAGAGAGAGAGAGAGAGAGAGAGAGAGAGAGAGAGAGAGAGAGAGAGAGAGAGAGAGAGAGAGAGAGAGAGAGAGAAAAAAAAAAAAAAGAGAGAGAGAGAGAGAGAGAGAGAGAGAGAGGAGAGAGAGAGAGAGAGAGAGAGAGAGAGAGAGAGAGAGAGAGAGAGAGAGAGAGAGAGAGAGAGAGAGAGAGAGAGAGAGAGAGAGAGAGATGAGAGAGAGAGAGAAATTAAATTTCATGAATATACAGTATCATATAACATAAATTTTTGTAATATTCTTATTGTTTCTTCCCTCAAACACTACTTCTGTATCTATATGCGCACACAGTTAAGTTTAAAGAGAGTGATGGAAGCATCACTGAGACAGATGAAGAGATCTGCAAAGAATTGAACAAGGAGTTTGAGTCAGTATTTACAGTAGAAAATACCCCAACCCCTCAGATTGCAGAGATAGAAGCTCAAGGGCCGGTATTGGAGAACATTAACCTTACAGCCACAGAGGTATGCAAGGCGCTGATGGAGTTAGATGTTCATAGAGCTACAGGTCCTGATGACATATCCCCTCATGTACTTAAAAAATGCGCAAACTCAATATCAGTGGCACTAAGTATCATATTTAAAAAGTCACTGGAGTCGGGGGAGATTCCAAGATGCTGGAAACAAGCAAACGTGATACCTATCTTCAAAAGGGAAGGAGGGATATGGCTCTGAACTATAGACCAGTTTCCTTGACCAGCATAGGTTTGCAAAGTTATGGAGAAACTACTAAGCAAACATATCTCTCTTCACTTGGAATTCTTCAACTTTTTGTCAGTGAGGCAACATGGCTTCAGAGAATGTAGATCAACAGTAACAAACTTATTAGAATTCTATGATGAGGTAAGCCGAATCTTACAGGAAAGAGAGGGCTGGGCAGATTGCATATTCCTAGACTTCCAGAAAGCGTTGGACAATGTTCCACATGGGAGACTTATTAGGAAGCTGCAAGCAATGGCTAGAATAGGTGGAAATGTCTTGGAATGGATAAAAACTTACTTAGAAGGAAGGGAACAGAGGGTTAGAGTAAGACACTCAGTGTCTGAATGAAGAAGAGTTAGTAGTGGAGTTCCACAGGGTTCAGTTTTTAGGGCCACTTTTGTTCCTTGTGTATGTAAATTACCTCCCAGAGTCTGTAAATTCATTCATGAATATGTTTGCAGATGATGCAAAGATTGTGAAGAAGTAGGAAACGAGAACAATGGTAGAGAACTTCAGGAAGATCTAAATAGTCTGCATGACTGGTCAGAAAAGTGGCTAATGAAATTCAATACTTCAAAATGTAAGGTAATGAGAATGGGTACAAGTGCAAGAAAGCCCAAGCTTGACTACTCGGTGGCTGGAGTACAACTTCAAGAGACAGAAAATGAGAGAGATCTAGGAGTAAACATACTGGCAGATTTGTCTCCAGAAATACATATAAATGGCATAGTAAGGGCAGCATATGCATTCTTATCAAATGTAAGGGTAGCCTTCAGGCACATGGATAAGAAAAGGTTCAGAAATATTTATGTAACCTATGTGAGGCCAAAACTCGAATATGCAGCCCCCTTTTGGAATCCGCACTAGAGAAAGCACATAGCTAAGCTTGAAAAAGTTCAAAGACATGCCACGAAACTGGTGCCAGAAATACGCAATCTCAGTTATGATGAGAGACTGAGGGAATTAGACTTACCATCACTCGAAGCTAGAAGATTGAGGGGGATATGGTGACAGTCTTTAAATTCCTTCATGGTTATGATAGAGTGGATAGGGATCGATATTTTGATATGGCAGGCTCTAGAACTAGAGGTCATAGTTTGAAGCTTTGTAAGAAAACTTCTTTGCAGGATGTAAGGAAATACTTCTTCAGTGTAAGAGTAGTTGATAATTGGAATTCGCTAAGCGAGGAGGTAGTTAATACTATCTCAATCCATAGTTTTAAGGAGGTATGATAAGTATCACTAAGTCTAAAATGGAACCGATCAGGAGACGGGAAGATACGAGCTTTGGGCTCTTCCCCGTAAACACAATTAGGTAATTACAATTAGGTAATTACAGTTGACAAAAACTCATTTGTTACTCCCTCTTGGCTGGCGAGGGGGGAAGTGATGTACCACCGCAGAATGGCCGCTGTCTTAGTGGGGGCTAATTCGTATGTATAAATGTAGTCTAAGAATACTCATGCATTTATACTATGTAATGTATACCTTATGTACACTGCATGAATAGCTTATTTTGGAGAGACTGCAGAACTCCAGGATGAATCTGCTTAACTAGCGTTGTTTATAGATTGCGATAAAGACCCTCTCCAACCATAATCATTAGCATTTTCACTCTATACTTAGATACCATATCTTACTTTTCTATTTTGTGATTTTGTAAGTTTTTGCATGCTAAATTAAATATTATAATACTATATATATATATATATATATATATATATATATATATATATATATATATATATATATATATATATATATATATTAAAAAAACACATTAATATATGTGAAAACATGAATCATATTTTACCCCAACCGGGACTCAAACTTAAGACACATAATTACTGTGCCAAGGCACTACCAACTACAATACTGGGGAAAGAAATAAGCCAACCTTGCATCTAACTGAATACTAGGAATGAACGTATTCTTTTATAGTTTCTCCAATCCTCACTCGTGGCTTCGTTTTCGTATTTAATTCAAATCAAAACCTAAATAGGCACCAAGAATGTCTTAGGTTCGAGTCCCGGTCAGTGTAAAATATGATTCATGATTTCACATATGTTAATGTGTTTATATGAATATTCTTGATGCCTATTTAGATTATGATTTGAATTAAATGATAAAACGAAGCATCGAGTAAGGTTGGAAGAAGCTGCAATATGAACTAAAATGCATCTAGAAAGAATGTGTTTATTCCTAGTATAGCAGTTAGCTGTAAGGTTGGCTTATTTCTTAGACCATCACTGGTGTAGCTGGTAGCGCCTTGGCACCGTGATTATGTGTCTTAGGCTCTAGTCCCGGTCAGAGTAATATATATATATATATATATATATATATATATATATATATATATATATATATATATATATATATATATATATATATATATATATATATATATATATATATATATATATATATATATAACCAAATCAGCACATTACATATGTGAAAACGTGAATAACTTTTTACCCCGACCGGGACTTGAACCTAGGACTTATAATTACTAAGTCAAGGCACAACCAACTACACCACAGAAGGTTAAAAGGAATCCAACCTTATAGCTTATATCTGCTATACTTAGGAATGAAAGCATTCTATCTGAATGCCACTATGTTCATATTACAGATTCCCCAACCTCACTCGTGGATTCATTTCCGCATTTAAGTAAATACCCAATCTCATTCGGGTCCAACAATAACCAAATAAGCACATTACAAATGTGAAAACATGAATCATATTTTACCCCGACCGCGACTTGAACCTAGGACTTATAATTACTAAGTCAAGGTGCTACCAACTACACCACAGAAGGTTAAAAGGAATCCAACATTATAGCTTATATCTGCTATACTTAGGAATGAATGCATTCTATCTGAATGCCACTATGTTCATATTACAGATTCCCCAACCTCACTCGTGTCTTCATTTTCGCATTTAATTCAACTCCCAATCTCATTCAGGTCCAACAATAACCAAATAAGCACATTACATAAGTGAAAACATATGTAATGAATATATATATATATATATATATATATATATATATATATATATATATATATATATATATATATATACTTATAATTACTAAGTCAAGGCACTACCAACTACACACCACAGAAGGTTAACAGGAATCCAACCTTATAGCTTATATCTGCTATACTTAGGAATGAACGCATTCTATTTGAATGCCACTATGTTCATATTACAGATTGCCCAACCTCACTCGTGGTTTCATTTTCGCATTTAATTAAATTCCCAATCTCATTCGGGTCATATAATAATCAAGCAAGCACATTACATATGTGAAAACATGAATCATTGTTTTCACATATGTAATGTGCTTGCTTGGTTATTGTATGACCCGAATGAGATTGGGAATTGAATTAAATGCGAAAATGAAGCCATGAGTGAGGTTAGGGAATCTGTAATATGAACATAGTGGCATTCAGATAGAATGCGTTCATTCCTAAGTATAGCAAATATAAGCTATAAGGTTGGATTCCTTTTAACCTTCTGTGGTGTGTAGTTGGTAGCGCCTTGACTTAGTAATTATAATTCCTAGGTTCGAGTCCCAGTCGGGAAAAAATTAATCATATATATATATATATATATATATATATATATATATATATATATATATATATATATATATATATATATATAATACATATTATATATATATATATATATATATATATATATATATATATATATATATATATATATATATATATATATATATAATAATATCATATATATATATATATATATATATATATATATATATATATATATATATATATATATATATATATATATATATATATATATATACATATATATATATATATATATATATATATATATATATATATATATATATATATATATATATATATATATATATATATATACATATATATATATATATATATATATATATATATATATATATATATATATATATATATATACATATATATATATAATATATATATACTATATATATATATATATATATATATATATTATATATATATATATATATATATATATATATATATATATATATATATATATATATATATATATATATAATATATATATATATATATATATATATATATATATATATATATATATATATATATATATATATATATATATATATATATATATATATATATATATATATATATATATATATATATATATATATATATATATATATATATATATATATATATATATATATATATATATATATATATATATATATATATATATATATATATATATATATATATATATATATATATATATATATATATATATATATATATATATATATATATATATATATATAATATATATATATATATATATATATATTATATATTATATATATATATATATATATATATATATATATATATATATATATATATATATATATATATATATATATATATATATATATATATATATATATATATATATATATATATATATATATATATATATATATATATATATATATATATATATATATATATATATATACAGTTCGTCCCTGGCACCCTTGGTGTTAGGACACGCTAAAACATCGTCCTTTTGTTGGGGAAAGGACAGAAAGAAGGGGGGAGTGACAATTATATTGTATACAAACATAGTTTTATATATATATATATATATATATATATATATATATATATATATATATCTATATATATATATATATAATAATAAAAAGAAAATAAATAAATAAATATCGAGTAAAATAACGTTTTTGAAAAATATACTTTAAAGAAAGAAAATTCCGACTCAATTTACTGTATTTCTGACCGTTACGGCTGTGGTAAAGAACATACCCCATAGTGAGTGCGAGAGGGAATCTCATACCTCCCTACCAGTGCATCATTGTGTGTGTTAAAATACTTCACACACACACACACACACACACACACACCAGTCTGATAGGCTCAGCGCAAGAGAGGCATATACTTGAAAACGACACCAAGCTCTGAATTTGACCACCCCTCCTTACACCCCCATCACCAAATACTCTCCTTATGGCTACCCCCCCACCTGAAAGGGGAACACGTTCCTCAACGAAGGTACTGGCCAAAGACAGAGGTATCAAACCTAGGTCTGTGTTCCCAAGGAAGGATTTTCACCTTCTAAGCTTTCCAGAAGGTATATCTCTCGCGGAAAAATTTCAATGGAGGAATAAATTCCTTCCCATTCACCATCATTCGCTGAGCATTCCCAACCAAAGCAAATGGTGGTTTAATCATCTATATGTCATGAGGAAAAACAAGCATCTTATTGAAGAATTGCAAAGGGGTGTGCATGGGGGGCTCCAATTCGTGTCAAAGGATAAGCCACCTCTTAGAACATTTTTCATTAAAGGGTTTCCTACTTATTGGAATAAAGAACAACTGCACTCCCTCTTAGAAAATGAAGATGGAAAATACATCGAAAGCCTACAACGCTTAAAGTATGATGGAAAAGAATCTTCGACTCTAAAGATGATGTGGAAATCAATTGAAGTCAATCCTCCAGACGAAATTGTCCTTCTTCCAGGGATTAAAGATCCCCCTATCCTCAAAGTGCAAGAAAAATCTTCAACCAACATCCAGCGCTCCCTCTATTGCCAGAAGGGGCACACTTATCAAAAATGTTCAGCAGAGACTGCTGGGCCCATCACAACAACTCCTCGGTCCCGGACTTGCTCACGATGTGGCACAGTCACTGAAAATATGTGGGAGCATAACTGTTCCCAGCAGAATGAAGATAGTATCACCTCGGAGAGCCAAGATACAGGATCTGCCGAGGGTGAATCATTACTGACAACTACAGATGAAGCAGTTCAGGTACAAATTGTAGCAGTGAAGGAACAAATCACTGCAGTGAATGAACAAATTGTAACAGTGAATGAACAAACTATCAGAGATAACGACCGAGAACTACAGTGCAAAAATAACTCCTATGAAAAGATGCTCAAAAACTTAAAAGAGCAAGTAGCTACATTAATGATTCAGCTCGAAAACATGACAAATGAATCATTTAAGGTTTGTCCTATATCATCTCAAAATGATAATGGCAGTGACAAGGAAATAGCTCAAAGAACCCGAATAACACGAGCTGCTAAAGTCAAAGGTAAAGCCCTCATACTTGAACAGGTAAAATTCCTTAACACTGCAGATAATTAGATGCAGATATCACTCTCCCAACTTTCTATTCTTTAATTTTTTTTTCTTTCTTTCTAATTAATCACACCCTTCTTACTACAATGAACCTGTCTCTTATCTCTATGTCATACCTTTTCTTCATAAATAGATATGTGTGTGTGTGTGCATGTGCATGCATATATAAGGAGATTCTCATGTATGTAGGTATGTGGGTGTATGTGTATATGTATATGTATATGCATATACGTGTGTCTATCACTATTCCTATAGCTGTTGGTGTGAATACTGTTGTGACACTAGTGATTGTTATTATAATCATTAACTTCATGATTATTACTATAATTAGGTATTTTCATGTGTGCATGTGTGTGTGTGCATGTGTCTGCATATATATATGCAGGTATGTGCACATATATATGTGTATGCTTGTATGTGTGAATCATCATTCTCATAACAGTTACCATAACTGCTGTTGTGACACTGGTGATTGTTACTGTACTCATTACTTTTGTGATTATTACTGTAATTCTTGTTATCAAGGCCCTAATTATGCGTTCTGATCTTTTCATGCATTACAAAATCTTAACTTTCAATATTCATTCTTTGAAGAAAAGATTTGTGGATATTTTGCACTATGTTAAAAAAGAGAAACCAACATTTGTATGTCTGCAAGAAAGTTTGCACTCTCATCAGTTGTGCAACATAAGAGGCTATTCCAAATATTCGCTTGATAGTAAGCAAGGCCTCACCACTTATATTAGTAACTGCATTCCCCATCAGTTAATCGAAACCAGCACTAATCCAAGTAATGATGGTGAGGATAACAAGAATGTCACATATATGCTTTTCAAAATAAATGTCAAAACCAATCCTTTTTATGTTTGTAATACATATATTGGAACTGATGCCTTTAATGAAGCAAAATTACCACATCCCCTTATGTATGAGAACATTATATTCGCTGGAGATTTTAATGCAAGGCACAAAGAATTTGCAGAAACATCTGATAACATCTGTAATTACAATGGCAGACGGCTCTATGAGTTTATTAGTGATAACAATTTTACCTTACTAGGACCACGTTTGCGTACCCACCTTAGAGGTGGTAGACTAGACTACATATTTTATCATGGTTTAGAATATGGGAAAGACTTTACTTGCAGAAGAATAGACGATCTATTGTCTGACCATTTTGCACTTGAGAGCACATTCCTACTCGATTCCGGCATTTGTCAAGCACATAAACGAAAGCAGATAAATATTCCTATTGAATTCGTTGCCCCTTTTCGCTCTTTTATGGCTTCTACATTTGAAAATATAGATATTCAGACCATTACAGGCCAAGAAATCTATGATCTCTTAATAGAACGGATATATTTATTCCATAGAACTTACATACACAAGCCTAAACACAAGGCAATCAAGAAGAAAAACAATTGGACAGAAGATAACAAGCTAAACACATTTAAAAAACAGGTAGACAGTGCAGTTGATATGTATAAAAGGGACAACAATGCAACCACTCTTGAAAATCTGCTACTTACTCTACGAGAGTACCGTGAGCTTAAAAGTGATGTCCGAATTAAGCACTTTCAAAACTTCCTACAGTCTATCAATGCTCATACGAGTAGTTCTAAAATCTGGCAGTCAATTAATGCTCTGGTTGGCAAAAACATCAGTGTGTCACAAACAAATGATTCCCAAACTCTTGCTGAAGAACTTCTCTTACAATACTCTAAGACATCTTCCTTTGAAAACCTTCCTTGCGATATTCAACAACGATTAAGAAATCTTGACTTTGAAAGAATGATGAACATAGAATTATCCTGTGCAAGAACAATGGAAGAGGACAGATTCATTGACTACATAACCAAAAATGAGTTGGACTTTGCTCTCTCCCATGGGAAGAGCACCTCTCCGGGTGAGGATGGCATTACGTACCAAGTAATCCGAGATCTTAATGATGATATTTGTAATGGTATTAATCCAATTCAGTTTTTATTCAGCACTATTTATAATGAGGGCACACTTCCAGAACAATGGAAAAAAAGCATTATTATTCCAATTCCAAAAAAAGAAAGTACAAAATTAAGACCTATCTCTCTGACATCCTGCTTCTGCAAAGCCTTTGAGAGAGTCATTCTTAACAGACTTGATTTCACACTCGAGGGAAAATTATCAAATAATTTGTATGGATTTATGAAAGGAAAAAGTACCAAAGACTGTTTTGTAGAATTTATGAATGTTGAGCACTGCTCTGAAGTCACTGTTTTTCTAGATTTGCAAAATGCCTTTGATATTGCAAATAGAACCGTTATTTTGGATCATTTAGCAACTTTAGGGGTCAAAGGTAAACTACTGCAACTAATTAGATGCTACCTAAGTAGTCGAACCTCTAAAGTGTACTATAAAGGATATCTTACTTCCAGCGAAAAGGAATTTACACTGGGAACTCCTCAGGGAGGAGTTCTGTCTCCCCTTCTCTTTAACATCTTAATGGATAAGCTTCTCAAGTCTCTCAGACTACCAAATGATGAATGCACCATCATATGTTATGCAGACGACATATGTATAAGGGCACCTTCTGCCAATGATATGCAAATAATACTTAATGACTTTTCTCAAGTATCAAAAGACATTGGTCTTGTCATTTCAACTCCAAAAACAAAGTACTTTTCCAGTATCTCGCAAGAGCCTCACCTTGTATTAAGCAATCAAATGGTTAAGGTGTGCGAAAATCACAAATATTTGGGAATACCAGTTCCTTCTCCCCCTCACACAGAGTATGTCAAAGATTTGTGTGAAAGACTGCAACAGAGACTCAGACCGTTAAAGCTTCTTGCCAATAGGGTATCTGGTGTTGGAATTACACATCTGCCGCACTTTCTCTCTCGCCTATGTCAGGTCATTAGTCGCCTATCACCCTGCAGCTTGTCCTGCGCTACTCATTTCACGCCTCGCCACCCACTTCCGCCCCCCAGTACTGCGGCTTATCATGGATGCTACTGCGCACCAGACATCTAACCTATGCCCCTGAATTCCACCTCCCACCTTTGATAGAACCCTATCAAACCCGTCCGCTGTGATATTGGAGTTACACTCGCGACCATCAGCTCCGCTCATCATGTCATGCTGGTCATTTGCCCGGGCCGCAGTCAGGCCCAACAATCAATAACTCCCTAAAAACCGTCAACTCAGCAAGCACCCCTACACCTCCCACAGTATTACAGCTTCTACCACTGAGCACCAAAAACAAATGAAACCACCTATACTGCGAGTGGTCCTGCACCGCTTACATACCTCTTGCACGAGGATTGGGCCCGCAATTCTCTTTCCAATATTCTCATCTGGTCGCATGATAGCACCACTACTTCCACCAACACCACTGGTACGCTGAACTTGACGCTTTCTAGCACCTCGTTCCCACACCACCTGACACCCCTCTGCATTACCCTGAAGGGTTCACCCCAAGCAGAGCCGGCGGGACTGGGTGCCGCATGTACGTTATGAACAACTTTGCACGGGCAGCCCCTCTAAGCCCCACGCCACTGAGATGCCACCACACTGGTCAACACACCCGCCTGTGACAATGTATGTCTCACACTATGACATAGCCCATGATCTCCGTGCAAGGCGCCAGCTAACTCATACTGAGACTACTCGCAGAGTGC
>JAXCGZ010006085.1:0-2500 GCA_037179515.1 Halocaridina rubra
GAATATATATATATATATATATATATATATATATATATATATATATATATATATATATATATATATATATATATATATATATATATATATATATATATATATATATTATATATATATATATATATATATATATATATATATATATATATATATATATATATGTATATATATATAAAGTACTTATTAATTTCGTGACCTAAACTGGTCACCTTCTCAACATACAATGGCAAGAGATACAACTAGCAAAACAGAAGAACACTTGAAAAGAAGGAGACTAAAGAACCGCCCAGGAGTCCTATACATGGGATTAATAGGATTCCTGGGCGGCTGTTTTGTCTCCTTCTTTTCAGGTGTTCTTCTGTTTTGCTAGTTGTATCTCTTGCCATTGTACTTTGAGAAGGTGACCAGTTTAGGGCACCAAATTAATAAGTACTTTATATATATATATATATATATATATATATATATATATATATATATATATATATATATATATATATATATATATATATATATATATATATATATATATATATATATATATATATATATATATATATATATATATATATAGTTCTCGTTGTTTTATTTAATGGGCTTTTCCTTCCATATATATATATATATATATATATATATATATATATATATATATATATATATATATATATATATATATATATATATATGTATGTATGTATGTCCCCTGATGTCCAAAAGAAAAAAAAATGTAGATAATAGCATTGTTTATCAAGTTGATTAAAGATCGATGGGAGAGATGCTTGCATATACATGCTGTGCCATGAAATGCAGACTTAATACCTGTTGTAGTGGCTCAATTGGTTGAGGCAGTATGTACACACACACACACACACACACACACACACACACACACACACACACACACACACACACACACACACATAGCTAAGCTTGAAAAAGTTCAAAGACATGCCACGAAACTGGTGCCAGAAATACGCAATCTCAGTTATGATGAGAGGCTGAGGGAATTAGACTTACCATCACTCGAAGCTAGAAGAGTGAGGGGGGATATGGTGACAGTCTTTAAATTCCTTCATGGTTATGATAGAGTGGATAGGGATCGATATTTTGATATGGCTGGCTCTAGAACTAGAGGTCATAGTTTGAAGCTTGGTAAGAAAACTTCTTCGCAGGATGTAAGGAAATACTTTTTCAGTGTAAGAGTAGTTGATAATTGGAATTGGCTAAGCGAGGAGGTAGTTAATGCTATCTCAATCCATAGTTTTAAGGACAGGTATGATAAGTATCACTAAGTATAAAATGGAACCGATCAGGAGACGGGAAGATACGAGCTTTGGGCTCTTTCCCGTAAACACAATTAGGTAATCACAATTAGGTAATCACACACACACTAATTCAATTCATAGTTTTAAGGACAACTATGATAAGCATCATCGAGTATAAAAATGGATCCTACCAGCAGACGGGGAGTTACGAGCATAAGACTTTCCCGTAAGCATAATTAGGTAATTACAATTACGCAATTACATATTTCTTTAGTATCAGGATTCCGTGATCACCTGTAGTCATTTTCTCAATGAAACTGCGTTGCTTCTGATTCTAAGGAAAACCTTTTTTTTTTTTTTTTTAAGTATGAGAGGTGCATGACTGGCATTTTGTCCTTCTATAAGCCTGAGTTCATGAGGACACCTTCATCATAGACTCCAGACACCTCTCCTTAGAGTAACAAAAAAAAAAAAAAACATTTATTTCCATTTTGTACAATGGTTATTCAACATTAATAGTAACTTATAAGTAGACATGTAATTAAACTAATAAATAAGAGGGTTAGACATATAGTTAAATGTAGCTTTCATAGAAAATGATAATGCTGTAATAAAAATGTTACAATAATGTTAATAATAAAGTAGTAAGTATGCCACTAGATACAGGATCGTTATTATCGGCATCATTTCCATATTTGTTTCCTTACAATGAGAATAATTAGTTCTTAATGAGCAGCAACTATTTGTCCAAAAGAAAACTGTATAGTTTGCCTATAAGTAGACATGTAATTAAACTAATAAATAAGAGGGTTAGACATATAGTTAAATTAAATGTAGCTTTCATAGAAAATAATAATGCTGTAATAAAAATGTTACAATAATGTTAATAATAAAGTAGTAAGTATGCCACTAGATACAGGATCGTTATTATCGGCATCATTTCCATATTTGTTTCCTTACAATGAGAATAATTAGTTCTTAATGAGCAGCAACTATTTGTCCAAAAGAAAACTGTATAGTTTGCCTTTGAAAGCTGTGAAAGAGGATGCATTTTTAAGATGCTCTGGAATATTATTCCAGAGTGTTGGCCCTTTGATAGTGATCATCTTTGAACCTGCTTCTGTGTTTGTTCTGTGAATAAAGAGCTCACTGCTCTGTCTTGTGTTGGTTCCCCTTATATCCCTGACTGTTTTTAAATCAAATAGCCAGCTAGGATAATGATGGTCCAAAATTTT
>JAXCGZ010006085.1:7500-57500 GCA_037179515.1 Halocaridina rubra
ATTTATTTATCTGTGTATTTATTTATTTGTGTTTGTTTGTTTGTTTGTTGTTTAATTATTTACTTATTTTTGTATCACGGGTTTGTATCATAATCCAGCAAATCAACTCCAACATCTCTCAGTACCAAGAATGGGAACCATAGAGAGGTATGGAGTTCGAAAGGGTACCTAGACGTGAAACTATGAGCCAGCGAAGGCTAGCCTCTAAGAGGCTAATCAGAATCGGCCACCCTATATACATATGGCAAAATTCGGAGAAAGGAGACTTACGAATTGATGTCATAGCTTGAGTCTGTAAACTGTAGGAAAGCGTATGATACCGTTATGTAAAGAACTCATTAAATGGTACGAGCGAGGATTTTTTTTCATGATGTCACGCTTTCTAGATGGTGTGTTGCATTTACTTAATTGTGCTAACGGGAAACACCTATGTTCGTACCTCCCCATCTCCTTGTAGGTTCATTTTTACTCACTGACACGTCTTATATCTATCCTAAAAGCTACGAATGCAGTTAGCATTTACCGTTTCCTCATTTAGCGAATTCCATTTCTCAACTAGTCTTACAGTGGAAAAGTATTTCCTTACATTGTGCTAAGAAGTTTTTCTACGATATTTTAAAATATGACCTCTCGTCTTAGAGCCATCCAAAGAAAAAAAAATAATAAATAAATAAATAAAATAAAATAAAAATATCGCTCTCTATCCACAATGTCAAAACCATGAAGGAATTTAAAAACCGTTTCCAAATCCCCTTTCTCCTCCTAGCTTCCTTTGATGTATAGTCTAACACCTTCAACTTTTCCTCACAAATGTGATTACTTATCTCTGTCCCTAGCTTTGTAGTGTGTTATTGAGTTTTCTGCTATTTATTCACATTCTTTTTCAAGTGCGGGGTACAGAAAAGTGGTGCAATATTCAAGTGTAGGCCTAACATTACTCTATGAAATATTTCTGAACATTTCCTTTCCCATATGCCTGAGGGCCACCCATAGGTTTTGCCAAGAAGCAGATGCTGCCTCTATTATACCATTAATATGCATGTTTGGAGACAACTCTGCTAAGACATTTATCCCTGAATCTCTTCCGTTCACAGTTTCTAGAAGCTCCTATCCTGCTATTGAATACCCACATATGGGGTTTCTTGAAGTCTTGCCCTTTCTCATCACTTTACATTTTGATATAATGAAACTCATTAGCCACTTGTCTGACCACTCATGGAAATTATTTAGGTCCTTCTGAAGTTCTATAATACTACTTTCGTCTGTCTTCACAATGTTTGCAACATTTGCAAACGTAATGAAATATATATTCATAGACTTCGATAGCTCGTTTACACATGAAATGAACAGAAGTGACCCTAAAATTGATCCCTGTAGAAATCTACTACTAACCTTTCTCCTGCCAGGCACTGCATATCTAACTCTTACCCTGTATTTCCTTCTAAATAATTTTTGTATCCACTACAAGACATTTACTCATTTTTGCCATTATTTACAGCTTTTAGGTGAGTCTGTATTGGAGAGTATCTACTTAATTGTATTTTCCTATTTATGCTCGCGGGAAAAGACCCTGTGTTCTTAACTCCCCGTCTCTTGGTCAGTTTTATATTGTGCTCACTAATGCTTATCATATATATATATATATATATATATATATATATATATATATATATATATATATATATATATATATATATATATATATATATATATATATATATATATATGATTAGAATTATGAATACATCTATAATTTACTTGCAAATTCCAAGTATTAACTAATTTTAAACTAAAGAAGTACTATCCTGCATCCTGTAAAGGATTTTCTTACGAAGTTTCAAACTATGACCTCTAGTTCTATCCACTCTGTTAAAACCATATAGGAATTGAAAAACCGTCACCTGCCCTCCCTCATCCTCCTAGTATCGATTGATAACAAGACAAACTCTTTCAGCTTTTCTTCGTAATTGGGGTTACGTATCTATGTCACCAGCTTCGTAGAATGTATTTGAACTTATCCAATTTCTTTATATGCTCTGTTAAAGAGCGGATTCCCGAGGAATACTGCCCATTAAAGCTTTATTCTCACATAAGTCACGCAAATATATCTTAACATTTCTTTGTCCATGTGTACCCAAAGGCCACCCTTATGTTTTCAAAGTAAGCATGGGCTTCCTTTGCTATTCCATTCATATGCATTTGCTGACACAAATCTGCCATTGCATTTACTGCTACATCTCTTCCGTTATCAAATTCTTGAAGTTCCTCTTCTGTTACTTAAACTCAAACTTGGGCTTTCTGACACTCTGGCCCAATCTCATTACTTTACATTTTGAAGTATTGAGTCTCATTAGCTACTTGTCTGACCATTTATGCAGACTATTGTGGTCTTCCTGAAGTTCTCTACCTCTGTTTTCGTCTTTCACTCTCTCCGCAACCTTTGTATGATCTGCAGACATATTTAGAAATGCATGCTGTATACAGATTCCGGCAGGTCACCTACAAGGTACAGAAATGGTACTAAAACTGATCCCTGTAGAACCCGCTGCTAATCTTTCTCCAAGTCAAACAGTTCATGTTTTATTCTTACCCTCTGCTCCATTCTTCTTTTTAATAAGTTTTTTTTTTTATTCACTTGAAGGCATTTCCACCTATTCTAGCAATTACTTACAGCTTCTTTAATTCATTTCCTTTGTGGTCATAAATCAGATGCCTTCTGAAACTCTAAGAATATACCATCTGCACAGGCTTATATCTCTCGGGCAAGATTTGGACTACCTCATCGTAAAATTCTAATACGTTTGTTACTGTAGACCTGCTCTCTCTCTCTCTCTCTCTCTCTCTCTCTCTCTCTCTCTCTCTCTCTCTCTCTCTCTCTCTCTCTCTCTCTCTCTCTCTCTCTCTCTCTCTCGTGTGCGTGTCTGTGTGTATGTGCTAGCTTGTTTTCAGTCTAAGATTATCGAATAAGTATCCAATTATTATTTATCCAACATAGTAAGAACAGAATTTTTAATTTGTCGATAAATTTTTCTGCTTTAAGGAAGTGTAGTGATGGCGGTATTTTATGCTTATCCATTTTTTTTTTTTAATACTGATTCAGAAAAAGTAAGTGATAAATTACAGTCTTTGTTAGAAAACTTTTTAAAGAGTTAGAAATAACTGGACCTTTTGTCATGCACGGACAGACGAACAACGTTCAAAGAAAAAAGACTATCTTTTTAAATGCGAGAGTCGTTTTCCTTTCTCCATGCAGCGCATGATCACTTCTTCTTCGTTATCATAAACCAAAGAGTATAATTAGTTTCTTGAAGAAGGAAGAAAGAGAAAAGGAAAAAAAAAAACACGCTACCTAGTCCGTTAATCATCTCCAAATTCTTTTTCTCTTCAAACTTCATAACCTTAATAGGAGTCTCACCTGCAAGTAATGATAGAGAAGCCTCTTAATGCGAACCTGTCTCTCTAATTATTTATTTTCATGAGTGCTCATTTAATCTCAAAGAAAGTTGTTCCCCGGTCGCTACATCGCCATCCCACGTGCAGCAGAATATTTTAATATCTTGAGGATAACGGGATTTGCTGTAGTAGGCGCAATGGCCCATTGTGCGTGCAGGAAGTTACATTTTGTTGTGTACTCATAACGCATGTACACACACCACTACAATATTTTGGTCATCCTGATTATTATTATTATTATTATTATTATTATTATTATTATTATTATTATTATTATTATTATTATTATTATTATTATTATTACTGCTACTCGTATTAAAGTATCATTAAAGCTGTTCTGACTTTTTTTAATTGCAACCTGTTTTACAATATTAGGAAACGTGGGAGTTATATTAATGCATATGCCCGTTAACATAGACTAGCACCATACGTGTATGGACTTCTTATACACAGCTGAGAAAGTGGTGTAGTTTTGAATGCTTTGCGCTTATTTGATCTTCTCTACAGAATCTACCGTTGCAACTAGTACAGTAATAAAAGTGAATCTCACTGACAGTTACAGCTTTCCTCGTCGAAGTTAAGCCCAACAATGAAGACCAGGAAAACATCTAAGACGTTTATATTTTTGCTAAGAATGGTCAAAGTAGAATTACATCACTGCAGTTAAGATCATTCCACTAAATTTTTGTTACTTACAGGTTAACATTCTTCACATCACCTTGGCTGTTTGATATACTGTAGTGATAGTCTAAGATCTAGGCACTTTGTTCAGATTATTTATTTTCTTTGTAAAATGGGAAAATGCTGTATTTGTAACCAATAAATTAAATGTAAGTGTACCATTTTTAGCTTACGAGGGTTTTAATAACCTCTTGTATTGTAACGAGAATGCACTTTTGCGAAATTTAGCATCAAATAGTATCTTAGTATAATATATATATATATATATATATATATATATAT
Organism: Halocaridina rubra; assembly: GCA_037179515.1. Classification (NCBI taxonomy): domain Eukaryota; kingdom Metazoa; phylum Arthropoda; class Malacostraca; order Decapoda; family Atyidae; genus Halocaridina; species Halocaridina rubra. The sequence continues at coordinate 11,917 of JAXCGZ010006085.1, forward strand.
ATATATATATATATATATATATATATATATATATATATATATATACATACATACATATACCTTGGCTGTTTCCCCCTTTAATTGGGGGGTAGCCGACATCAAGAAAGGAAAACAAATAGGGGGATTACTTTGCTCTATGGGCAATGACGAGGGAGCTAGCGACCGTTCAGATGGCACTGCTGGAGTGCCACAGCCCATCCTCCCGGCTCTTCCACAACCTGTGTCGCTTCACAACTGCCAGCTCCTCCTACTGCCCCTACCACAGGGCTATCTCTGTAAGATGCAGCCCCGTGGGAACAGCAGATGCCCATCAGAGCCGCGTGACAATCGCTCGCCACTCATTCCTATTCCTAGCACGCTCGCTTGCTTCCCTCACATCCATCCTCCTATCATTCAGGGCTCTCCTTACTCCATCCATCCATCCAAATCTAGGCCTCCCTCTAGCATTTCTCCCTTCAACTCTCGCATTCATCACCTTTTTCAGCAGCCTTTCATCATCTATCCTTTCCACATGGCCAAACCATCTCAGAACATTCATATCTACTCTGGCTGCAATTTCTCTCCTCACACCCGTTCTTGCTCTCACCACTTCATTCCTAACCCTATCCAATCGAGATACACCAATCATACTCCTCAGGCATTTCATCTCAAACACATTTAGTTTCCGTCTCTCACTTACTTTCATACCCCATAACTCTGATCCATACATCACAGTTGGCACAACCACTTTCTCATACAAAACTTTCTTAACATTCATTTCCAACCCTCTATTCTTCATCACTCCTTTCAATGCACCCAACACTTTACATCCTTCATTCACTCTGTGACACACATCTGCTTCCACTCCACCATTTGCAGCTATAACCGAGCCTAAATACTTAAACTGATTAACCTCCTCAAGTGTCTCTCCATTCAACATAACATTCAATCCAGCGCCATCCTCATTTCTTGTACACCTCATAACCTTACTCTTTCCCACATTCACTCGCAGCTTCCTTCTCTCACACACCATTCCAAATTCTGACACTAACTGACATTATATATATATATATATATATATATATATATATATATATATATATATATATATATATATATATATATATATATATATATATATATATATATATATATATATATATATATATATATGGCCCATTCCCCCTTGTAAGGGGATGGCCGAACCAAGAAACACGTATTCACCACAATCCACACCTACTTCAACTACTCCTCTTAGCTCCTTGGGGATTAAGGATTGCCTCTTTTCCTCCCCTACCACCCTGCTTGGGTCATCCACAAGGTAAGTGGGCAAGGATAATCTATAGTGAGGTCCGGCAGCCGCAGCCGGTTTACCCCACCGCTTCATCACGTAGCAGCTCTCCTCACACCTGTCCATCACAGTTCGTTTAGCTAGCAGAATGCAAGAAATCCCTCTGACTGGTGTTACCTACACACAATATTCCTCCACTTTTTCTTATTTCTTGTACACTCTCGTGCCTGCTCCACTGACATTCCACATGCATCCAATGCCCTCTTTGTGCCATACATTCATCTCATTCTCAGTCTTCCTCTTTTCCTAACTCCATCCACTTCTGCATTCCACACTCTCTTTGCAATTTGTTCATCACTCATCTTTTCTATGTGTCCAAACCATCTGAATACTTTCTGATCTAACCTGTCTGACATCTTTTTTCAACACTCATTCTCAGCTTGATCTCCTCACTTTTTACTCTATTCTAGATACACCAGTCATACTTCTCAAATACATCATCTCTATTACATTTAACTTGGTTTTTTTTTTTATCCTCTCCTGCATTCCAAGTCTCTGATCCATACAATGCTGTTGGCACGATGACACCTTCATATATCCTGCTCTTTGCATTCATTCTCAAATACCTATTTCTCATCACACATTTCAATCCACCTAGACATTCACTCGCTTCCTTCACGCTATGACTTACTTCTACATCAAATTGTTCATTCCGTGATACAGATGATTAAAACTCTCAACTTCTGCAGCCAACTCTCCATTCACTTCTTCATTAAATCTGGCAACATTAGCACTCCTCATGCATCTAATAACTTTACTTTTACCAATATTCACCCGCAACTTATTTTTCACACACCCTAACAAACTCAGTTACCAAATAATTCAGTTCATTTTCAATATCAGCCACCATTGCTGTGTCATCCGCAAATAGCAACTGATTTAATTTACACAACCTCCCTGACTTACCCACTAATTCCAAGGCTCTATTTAATACACTTTCATTTACTTCAATTACCACTCCACCCATATACACATTAAGCAACCACAGAAACATTACACAACCTTGATGTAACCCTACATTCACCTCAAACCAATCACTCATACCATTCCCGACTCTCACACATGCTTTATTATTCATGTAAAACTCTTTACCGTATTCAGCAGGCTAATACTTATTTCAAACAGTCGCAACACACTCCACAATGCCTCCATTTTAACCCTGCCATACACTTTCTCTAACTCCATAAAAGCCCAAAAAGCATCCCTACCTTCCTCTAAGAACTTCTCCCACACCTGTCTTACACAATCACCTGATCCACACATCCTCTTCCTCTCCTGCAACCACACTGTTCTTCCCCAATCAATTTCTCCATACCTTTCCTAATTCCCTATATATACACTCTTCCATACACCTTACCAACTACACTCAAGACTAATTCCTCTAAAATTGCTACACACATACTTATCTCCTTTCTCTTTATAAAGTGGAACTACACATGCATTCCTCCAATCAACTGGGACCCTCCCTTTCCTGAAACATACATTCAACAACCTAAGCATCCATCCTGCTAATGCCTCCCCACCTTTTGACAAGCATTCTACATGACACCCATCTATCCCTGATACCTTACCCACTTTCATTGCTCTCAATGCCAAATGTACCTCTTTTGTTATTTCTCTATCATTCTCATCACCCATCATTTGCATTCTCTATCATTTCCCACAGGCACAATCTCTGTGTCTCTATCATCGTCCTCATTTAGCAGTTCCTTGAAATACTCTACCCATCTCTCTCTCGCCATTAATATCGTCTGCTAGCAATTTCCCATCTGCTCCTTTCACCCTCTCCTCCCTACCAGACTCACCTTTCCACTTTCTTTTCACTGCCTTCCAAAACATCTTTTTATTCCTTTCTAAATTTTCAAACAAGCTCCTACTCCATCTTACATCCACCTCTCTCTTTGCCTCCCTCACCATGCACTTTGCTAACCTCCTCTTTGCACTATGCCTTTCATATGCCTCTATAATACTTACCTGCAACCATGCCTCAAGTGCTTGCCTCTTTTCAGCCACTACCTGCACTCACCTTCTCATTCCACTATTCACTACCTTTCCTTTTACTTCTTCCTGTTAGTCTCCTTCTGCACGCTGCCTTTGCTCACTTCATAACTTCCTCCTTAAATCAACTCCATTTTTCTTCCACTTCGATCTCACCTTTCTTTTCACCACATTCCACACATTCCACAGACAAGCCTTATACTCACTGTCTTACTCTTTCTTATTCAGTTCACTTATTTTTATCACCTCTTTTCCTCTCTTACCTCTCCTCTTTCTCCACTTTTCTCCTACTCTCACTCTACATTCCACTAAATAATGATCAAATATCCCACCATTAGCTCCTCTTAGTACATTCACATCCAATACTCTTCCAATCACCCTCTTGTCCACCGCAACATAATTCATTGCTGCTGTCAACTACTCTTCCATTATCTACCCTGACCCACGTATTTTTGTGCACATCCTTCCTTTTAAATACAATATTGGCACTTAATATATCTCTCAATACACATTTCTTTAATTTTCTTTCCACTTTCATGCTTCCAGGCATTCCATACTTCCCAATTACACCATCCACTGGTTCATTCCCTATTTTGGCATTCAAATCTCCCATCAACTTTACATTCACATTCATTGCCAAGTCTTCCACACACTCGTTGAATTTCATCCCAAATTCTTCTCTTTCTTCCTCATTTCTTTCACTTATGCGCTCAAAGATGCCCATACCTCACATGCCATCCTCATTTTAGCCTCTACTATTTGAGATGACAATTCCTTTCATTCCACTGTGGTATTTGGTATTTTGCCTGTGGTATACCACTGTCGTATTTTGTAGTCATACTCCACTGTCGTGTATTTAGTTGTACTTTTGCTACTAGCTCTGTCGTATATGACATTACTTATATTCTCTACACTACTGGCCAGGGTTAAAGCGTGCAAGGCGATAGATATGCAATGATACTTAACACTTAATTTATTTAGAAGCTACCTAGTTTCTCTAGGTCTCATTGCCACCGTCCCCTTAACGTAATGCTATCTGTATGGGCGCCAACAATACTCTGCTTCCTTCGCTCATTGTTTGACTCTTTTTATCCCCTCGGGTCATTCAAACATGCAAAGAGATGGTGGGGCATAGTTTCTTGGTCGTGCCTCCACAAATAGGCTTCCAGAGAAGAGGGAAACACCCCATAACCTATGGTGTGGGGGCACCTAAAGAATGCCAGCTTCCCCCGCCAATTCTGGGCTTGGTTCAAAGAACAGAGAAAACCACAAGGGACTTCTAGCTTGCATATGGGGCACTCACTGGTGTGATCAATGCGTCACTCCCTATGGCCCATTCCAGAAATACGCTGTTTCTGGTAAAGCATTAACTTATTTTAAAAATTATTATGATTGGAACTGCTAACACATATCATACTAGACCATAAACAGAGCATAATTACCTAAGTGGATTTCTTTTCTGTATTACATATCAAAGTTTCCCTATGTTCCTAAATACATACTAAAGTTTCCTGATAATTCTTTAATTGTCAAGGGTTCACTTTATATATATATATATATATATATATATATATATATATATATATATATATATATATATATATATATATATATATATATATATATATATATATATATATATATAAAACATGTGCTTTCCAAAAAAGACAAACAAAAGAAAAATATGTTCTCATAACAATCATTCTACGAGTGAGGTAAGGGACTGATCAAAATATGGTGGGCTTGCTCTCCCACTTGAAACAGACCCTCAACAATATCCTAGCAGGAGGGATGGTACTATGTTGGCCCTCAAAACACTTGACACCCTCAAGGTCATAAACTCTATATCCTTTAGCTTTTCCCTATCTTGCTCTCAAACAAGTCTCTCTCAATTCCACCCCCAAGCCCCCCCCCCTTCTTTTGACTCAGGTCGGTCGCACTCATTCAATCTACACCCCTCTCACTATCGCTTCCATCCACGGCATTTGCTCACCCACTCTCTCTCCCAGCGACTTCCCCCATTCACTCCCCCATTCATTTAACACATTTTCCCCCAAGCACTCTCAAGGAGTGTTGTGGGTATGCTCTCGAAATCCTCGCTTGGCCGCTGCTATCCAGTGCCATATATCCTAGGTTCCCTCTATACTCCCCATCAACGGCATGGGAGTGTACTACACTTACCCCCCTTCTCAAGGCATCAGCTACTTTACTTTCTTTTCTCGCCTGCATAAAACATTAACGAACAAAATCCCCGTTATATCGAACGGCAATAGTGTAAATAACCATCGGAAAATTCTCTGATTCTTCAGTTGATTTGATGTATGTGTATATTATGAGTAAAGAACCACTACAAGTTACAATTACTTTATAAAAAACGAAAATGAGAGGTCAACCATTCCTGCGGTGCTTCCTCGCCAGCTGCGACATCACACATGACAAAAGAAAATTCTTAAAAGCGGATTCAAGGTCGGTTCTCAAGGTAATTTTTACGTGCATTTCGGAGTCTTGAAAAAAACTCTATGACTTATATTTTATTCTTGAACACTCGCTCCCACGAACGACACTCAGTGACTTAAATTACTCTACTTCCGCTTTGGAAAATTAACATATACAGTAATTCCTCCCTATATAGTGGGTTACCTTCCTCGGATACAGTGCATCGCGAGTTTTTATGGCGAGCATATGTATTTTATATCACAGATTTTCTGGGTATATCGCAGGAATCCATGATATGTGGAAATATTAAAATTTCCAGTATTTTCATTATTTTATTGATAAAAAAGTACTTCCCAGCCTAAGAATAATAAAACAGTAAAAAACAGTAAAAAACATAAATTTAAACATGTAACTCACAGTATTGCACCATATAAAATACGATGCCGGTACGGTATGTGCTGCGTAGATATCTGTGACTTGGAGAACACAAAGGGTCGCACCTACGTGAGATAGTACATGGGAAGATATTGGCTGATGGGTGGGAGACGACTAATCACAGAATTGTGTTCTGTATCCTGGGGTCTAATTGGCTCTTTGATTGAAGCTTGATTCTTCCAGCATCTTCCTTGTCCCACCTCACCCATTCAGTTATTATGTGTGCGCCTTTCACGCTGTCTTCGACTGTGCAGTATGTAAACGTCATCATCACCCTCTTCTTCATCATTACTGTACCCCTCTCTGCTCTCACATGTTAGTCTCGTAAAGTTACTGTATTATCATTATTGTTATTATAAATATAATGTGTGATTATTATAAGTATTATTTTTGTACAGTACGTATAGGTTATTCACGGTAAACTTACCTATCTCGCTCATATAGCTTTACGCTTGCCCCCTGTTATTAATATAGTAAAGAGTGAGTTCTTAACAGTGCAGGAAGGGTTTATAAAGGAAAAATTAAATGTAAAAATGGTGCTGCTATAACGCGGATTTTCACCTATCGCGGGTGGTCCCGGAACCTAACACCCGCGATAAACAAGGGATTACTGTAAATTTGGAGTCTTGTATTATCATTATTGTTATTATAAATATAATGTGTGATTATTATAAGTATTATTTTTGTACAGTACGTATAGGTTATTCACGGTAAACTTACCTATCACGCTCATATAGCTTTAAACTTGCCCCCTGTTATTAATATAGTAAAGAGTGAGTTCTTAACAGTGCAGGAAGGGTTTATAAAGGAAAAATTAAATGTAAAAATGGTGCTGCTATAACGCGGATTTTCACCTATCGCGGGTGGTCCCGGAACTTAACACCCGCGATAAACAAGGGATTACTGTAAATAATTTTACACATATATTTCTTTTTTCTCAAATAAAATGAATACCTTTACCTGTTCAATACTTAACCCAGGTAAGAAAAAAAATATTTACTTAAACACCCTTCAAACGCAATTACTCGTTATACTGTTTTAATTATAACAATAATCGAGTTTATCATTGCTTATAGCTATTAGTACAAATTATTTAGTTTAGTAATGATTATAGAAATTATTCTTCTATTAATTTATTAAAGCCGTATTCCCTCTTATATGCGGGGTGGCTGAGTCAAAGCATGTCTACATAGCAAAATGGCGGAGTCCTCCGACCTCAATTTCTTTTAATAGTACCCCCATTACTCACTGGATAAAAATTACAAGTACTTAGCTATTATGGGATGCTGTCTGAAGGACGCCACTGCCTCCGGTATTGGGGGAGGGGGTTTTCCTTTCTTCTGGGCTTGATGGTTTTCCCTCCTACATCATCCATACCTCTCTCTCTCATAAGAACTCCGATTCACCATCCCGGAAATCTTCTCAGTCGAATTCAGCAACAAATAGCGCCTAGCTGGAGTGTTGTTTCTCAAAGCACCATTCACAGTGCTACGCACGGTGAAATACTTCGTCAATCGCACTGAAATTCTCTCCCATCTCGACTGTTCATCTCTCCATTTGACGTTTCTCAGCCTTCGTGACTGACGTTTCAGCAACTTTCCAGCAGCTTCAAAATGTATGGGACTATTCTTAATGCTGGGCGCCCTTCCTACAAGGGGACGGGTCGAGGAATCTTTGGATTATAACTTCTTGTCTCTTCACAATGATTCCGGTGTGGGATCTTACTCAGCTGGCACCAGTGTGGTATTTGGTATTTGGTATCATGCCTGTGGTATACCACTGTCGTATTTTGTAGTCGTACTCCACTGTCGTGTATTTAGTTGTACTTTTGCTGCCACTTCTGTCGTATAAGTTACTTATAATTCTCTATACTGCAGGTCAGCCCTAAAGCGTGCAAGATGATAATAGATATGCGATGATACTTAACACCTAATTTATTTAGAAGCTACACAGTTCCTCTAGGTCTCAGTGCCTCCATCCCCTTAACGCAATGTTATCTGTATGGGCACCAACAATACTCTGCTTCCCCTCGCTTGTTGTTTAACCCTTTTTATCACTTCGGGTCAGTCACTTGGTCATACCTCCACCAATCGGATTTCAATAGATGGGGGAACACCCATAACCTATGGTGTGGGGGCACCTAAAGAATGCCAGTTTTCCCGTCAATTCTGGGCTTGATTCAGAGAACAGAATAGCCACGTGGGACTTCTAGCATGCACATGGGGCACTCAAGGGCGTGATCAATGCGTGACCACCACACACTTCTTCATCTCGTCACGTACCAATAGAGCCACTCCCTCTCTTCCTTGCCTTCTTTCAAGTCCAGACACCATAGCTACCACATTCCCAACTGTCACCTCACCATTCCCTTTTATTTTAGTTTCGCTCAGTGCAAGCACATCCATCTCTCCCTCCACAAACATACTCCCTATCTCCTCTCTCTTACTTCTAATTAACCCACAACCACACACATTCAGATACCTAATTAATTTGGTTCTGGCTGAATGTCTTCTGCCAGAATACCCCCTCATTTCCTGGCTATTAAGATGATAATACAGAGGAGAGGATTCCCAGTCCCCCCACTCTGCCTCATTTAGTCGACATTTACAGCACACAAGGGAACACGGAAGAATTATTCTACCCCCTCCCTCAGGGGTTACATGTATAATAGCAATCAGTAAAGTAAAAGCCAAATTTCTCTGGATCGTTTTCTTGTGCCCTTACCAGCCAGAGAACCACCTTCCAAGAGAGAACATAGAAAACACCAGAAATACAGCATGTACCTAAACAGTTGCCCAACGTGTTTTGGGAGGGGACTTTCCCTCGAAGGAGTAGTAGTCCCCCTCCTCCCCCTCTTCCATCCACGTGTCCCAGCAACAATCAACCTCAAAGGTAAATACAGTACTGTACCATGTTTTATTTTAGTAGAATAGAATTTCTTTCTATTATTAATGTATTTATCCCATTACAGGTGTATTTATACATGTTCATACCCATAAAAAATTAAAAAGATATTTCTGGGGCTGGGGAACAGATTAATTTATTTAACATGCATTTCAATGGGAAAACTTGTATCGTGTTACAAACTTTTCGATATACGAACGGGGGTTTAGGAACGGATTAAGTTCGTAACTAGAGGTACCATTGTATTTGCAAGATGTATTGAATTGCTACTCCGATCATACCCCTCCATATTGCAAGCTGTGTAAAATGCACTAGGCTTCCACACTTAATATTGAAGGCAATATAGATTCTCTTTTGTTTCAGCAATGATTTAATGTAATAAATTGTTCTGTACTATTACTCATTTTTACACCTTCCTTGGAATACTATGTACCATCCAGTACGTATGAAATAATTCTTTTGCATAAAGATAGACTATTCCATGGCTTTGCTACTAGCTTTTGCTTACAGATTATTAATAATAAATAAATAAATATATAAATAAATAAATATGTAAAATTTATACATAGATGACACATTTTAAATAAGCTGTTTAGTGCTGCAGAAAAATATAGTTGTAATGTCAAACCTGAACATGAAGCAAGACTAGCCTCTCTCTCTCTCTCTCTCTCTCTCTCTCTCTCTCTCTCTCTCTCTCTCTCTCTCTCTCTCTCTCTTTACAAGAACAACAAAAGAGCATAAAGATTGCGTGACAGGAGGAGTAAAACTTGTAGACGGAACGATTGGGCAGTACATGCAATATCCAGATGTACTTTTTTCTTTTTCATGCCCCAGAGCTGTCGGACGAGTCTTATTAGCCTTATCGAAGACTGAGCTAAGGAATACTATTTGCCTTCCAACCTCACACGTCTCATGGTAAGTTCACTTAAGTTACTGACTAGACTGAAATATTTTATCGTTAAGAGGAACACGTGAGGAGCTGCAATGCCATCCGCAATGACAAAAAGATTTCAGGACTTTCTGGATGCATGCTGGGCGCTGGTCCGGTAAGCTAGGAAGGGTGGTGAATGCTTGGCGGGAATTCAGCATTTTGAGATGCTCAGTATAGCAAGTATTGGTAAAAAAAAAATATGCATATTAATATATGCAAAGGATATATGTGCACCTCTCTTAGGAGAAGAGCTACGGGACAAGTAGTAGATTCCTTTAGTGGCATAATGTGTCAGATGAGGTGGCTGGGGCTAGAAAATGACTGGCACCATAACGGCTCCATTCAGTTTTCTACACGTGACCAAATGAAAATTTATCATGAGTCTTCGTGGACTCTCGGTCGTGTGGAATGGCGGACTATAGTAGTTATACCATGAAAGAATCGGTCATAACGAAATTGCTAAGAAATAATGCAAACGCCAGTGAAAGAAAGATGTAGAATGGGCGGGTAGAGTGACCCAGCAATAAAAGGTCACACTACGGACCTCTTGCGACCAGTTTTTTTTCTCCTATTTCGCCTTGCACCCCCTGGAGGAGGATTTAACTCCCTCCTTTCCGCAAGACTGTTCTCCTCCTCCTCCTTCTCTCCCCCATCCATCTCCTTTCTCATCCCAAACGACCATCCCTCTTTTTCCTTCATCTCCGTCTCCTTCTCCTTTCTCCCTTCCCCTCCCCCTTCTTCTTACGCATTTACTGAAAAATAAACACCCCTTCCTTCCCTTAGAGCTCTTTCTTCCTTTTCACCTTCGCCATCCCTTTTCCATCCTCTTCTACAAATGACCTTCCCCTTCCTTTCTCTGTTTCTGTCTCTTCCTCTTCTAGGTAAGCTATATTTCTGTTCACTGCAAATGTATATATCCCCCTCTTACTTATTCTTCAGTTTGTGGCAGAAGAACCATTATATAATGGAAATAAATGTGGTTTTTTATTTCCTTCTAGTCCATGCCAAGCTTCTTCTTGTTAATGACCGTCTTATTTTTTATAAGAAAAAAGAAAAAAAAATGCAACCTTCTCGGACACAAACTTTAGAAATAATGAAGACGAGTGAGGTAATTGATACTTTTGGGATTAATAACTTAAAAGCTTTCATCTCGACATATTATTCGTCATATTTTAATATCGGATAACAAAAAGAATGCTCATTTTAAAATTTCTAGAATTATACAGCCATACTGCAAGTGTCCATCAAATCTCAGTACTTTTTTCTTTATCCTTATAAATGTAAAACACGACAACATATTCATCTCACTCATTTTTTACTCGGGGTCATCTCGTTCAATGTCGCGGTTATTACTCTCTTGCCCCCATTATCATTCAATTAACAACATCTTGGAAGAATTAATGCGACCTGCAGAATACGAGCGAGCGTGGATTTTAGTAGCAATTTCACGTTGATAAGATCGATATGCGGTCCGTACAAGCAGCCGGGGGAGACGAGGGGGGGGGCAGGGAGCGGGACAGGAGAACATCTTGGAGGGAAAAAATATACGACGAAAAAATAATACAGTGCGTAGTTTACTATGAGAGAGAGAGAGAGAGAGATTAGCCAAGCTATTCCTCTGTTGTAAGCAGTGCAACAGTTGGAATATGCATTCCAGGATTTCATGAATAATGCCACAGGCTTGCTGATGGGGGATGTTAATTGTAAATACTCTGTATCCTCGTGATCAGTTACGTAAAGCTACTGCATATGTTAATAGTGTATCATTCACTAGTTAATTCATTGTTGTCGTTTCCAATTTTATGTCTCACTAATAATCCGCGTTCGAATGTGGGTGGACAAAGTTTGGAACTAGGGAATCAAGGCTGTAAGCCTTCCTAATGCCACACTGTGGGCTTGAACACGGGTTTGTCACTGGTCTACCGCTATGCCTATTCACCAGTTAATTTAATATATTCTTATGTTTCTTAAGCTCCCTAAGTTGCATATTTACGTGTCTTTTGATTTCCACTGATTATTTTCAGTGTAGACACAAGGCTGCATACAACCAGTGTGAACAAAAATGAATGCAATTTGATGTATTTAAGGTACTTCAACTTTTCTGATATTTTATTTTAAGTATATACTGGCATGTTGTCATATTCCAATGGACAAGTTTGTTTTTATTATAAGAAGTTTTACAGTACTTCAACATACTAAAGATATTTTTACGAGTGAAAAGATAACAAAACTTTCCTTCTGCTTCATGCAAAGATATCCAACACTGTCACTGGATTTCATGATGTCTCATTCCTTAACACTGAAAGGTTAATAGTTTGTAATTTTTCAGGGATTGATTTTATTTACAAGTCAGTCAATTAAAATCCCTTAATATTCATGGTCTCCGAATACATGTAAGGGTTTATAGTATGTGCAACGCATCTTCTCGGTAATTCACATATTTAAATTTCTTACCCATTTGTAAGGCTGGATATTTGCATCCTGCTCTCCACCCAAAGGAATAAAAAAAAATCCACATTATCTGCAAATAGTCATGCTAGTTGTAATTCTTTTCTCATGTGTGATCCCTGGATGGGTAGAGAAAATTGCCTTCATTAGGCCTGGGAAACAAGAAAACATCAAGAAGAAAGAATAGTAGCAGCCTAAAGACAAAGCAAAAATAAAAGAATGGCTGAAAGATTCGTCAGAGTAATGAAGACCTGATATATGGCAGGATTAGGCCTTGAGATAGATAAGGTTTTTGAAGGAAGAAAGTTCACAAGAACCAGGGAAGACAGGAGGAGGGAGTTCCAATCTGGAGGTGGAAGGAAAGGAACAGTTGTAGTGTATTTACTTTCTTTATTTGGAGTGTTGTAATGGTATGATATATGTCTTCTTTATTTATTTATTAATTGATATATATATTTTCACTTTATTTATTAATAATTTTGTTGTTGTTGTTGTAAAGTGATCCCTTAATTTTGCTTCTTGTTGTCATAACGAACTGTACATTGTTTTGGTTTTCTGTTTTATGGTAACACTGACTCTGTATTGCCGCCTTTTTCGTCTAGTGTGTGATACTTTTGGTCTGTTCATTTTCGATACATAAAGTTGCTTGAAAAGTGATCACTTGTGCCTAATTCAATACCTTAAATTATATTGTGGTAATCTTGATATCTTGTCAGACAGAACTATACAGTCACTACACAGATTAGTCTGCGAGCTACAGATTACCACAGTATCTGCATGTCGAGGCCACTTGGTGTGTGTTACAGACCTTGCCCGCAGGGAGGGATGCAACTTGCTCACTCATCAGAGCTGCTATGGAAGAAGTACAGATAGAAAAGAGAAAAAGATGATGCTTTCCAGCACAGAGAAAGAGCTTTGAGACTAGATGTAAGAGGAGGAGCGTTGATGACTCTGATGGCCTTAGATTCAATCCTATCAAGGAGAAATGTCAAAAGAAGCACCTCGCATGTAAAAGCAGCACTCAACAGGGAAGGATAAGGCTTGTAGAGATTTTTAGTTATTGAGAACAGGAACAGTAATGATGATAGTGAAACCGAATTCCCAATTTCTTAGATGCAGATTAAGCAATTTGAATTAGGGCTCCTCCTAGACAAGTTAGAGGCTATCTGAATTTCTAATATGTTTATAGAATTTATAGGATAAATTTCGTTGTTTTTTGAAGATAATAAGGCTATTAGGAAACGAAGGAGATAAAGAAATAGAATAGCCAGAAATAGAGTTTTGAAGGTATTCAGTATTACTAAATTATGGGTGCCCCACTCTTATACTCTGCGAATCGGAGTTGAGAGTAGTGATACAAGACAGATTTTGAGCAACTGAATCTGTAAGGTGAAGGCAGAGGAATCAGAAGGGTAGAACCGTCGACAAAGGTGTTTGGAGGATGGGGACTGAAAATCATTGATGAAAAGAAGGAAAAAGAGTACAGGTAGATGAAAAATAGAACCCTATGGAACACCATCAGTAACTGGGGGTAAGCCATATATTGTGCCGTCAACAACCATACATAAAGAATAGTAAGAGAAAACTAGAAATCAGATAACAAAGAGAAGGGATAAAGCCATATGCAGAGTTTGACTAACGGAGCCTTGTGCCTCACTCTGTCAGAAGCCTTAGCTATTTAGGGCGACGACAAAGGAATCCCCATAGTTCCTCAGAGATGACAATACATGAGTGAGATAGGGCAGGAGGCCACCAGTGGATCTTGCTTGCCTTGTGGAATATGTACTGGTAATCTGAATAAGTAAGTTAGATTTAAAATTTTTCAAGAAATGAGATGTGAGAAAAGCTTTGAAAACTTAAGCAATAGCCGAGATTAAGGCATATAGCAGTTGCTATTTGGAAGAAATAGAATGGTCTCCATTCTTAGGAACTGGCTAAACTAAAGCAAGTCTCCAAGATGAAGGATAGATCCTGGCTGAGAGAATGAGGCAATAGTGACGGCAAAGCACAGGTGTCAGTTCATCTGCAAACTCCTTAAGGACCCTAGAAGGGATACTATTGGGTCCGGATGCCTTACTCATCTTTAGAGAGCAAATAATCACACGGACATTACGTGTTGAAAGAATGAAGGAGGGCATACGGTTAGAATGGGAAAATGTAAATAAAACCTTCAGGTCGAATGAGAGGGGTGAAACTTTAGTTACTAAAGTGTTTGGAGGGATTCATGGCTAAGGATCTAACACATTTTTCATTGGGAAATAAAAGCAGAGCAAATCAAATCAGGAGAAGCATGGTATGACTTCTATGCCTGATCCCTGTCCTGAATGCCCATGGAGCAGGCACGATCAAAACAAGGATTAGGGAGAGTTTTGATGGAGGAGGGGATGAACCTGTTCAGGGTCACGAATTTAAAAGCAGTATTCATCTCATGGAAAATTAAGGAGAAAGTCATGCAAATCATCATGTTGGGTACTTACTACACCTGTAAAGAATTAAGAAATTAAGAAGCATGTTTTCCAATGCTTAAGAGTTGAAAATATTATTTGCCGTTTTCTCTCTTGATTCCCACTTGAATGGTGGTGGACACAGACTGGTTATAGCAAGGGATTTAAGGCTGGATGCCCTACTTAATGCCCCTTGGGCTTGTAGTTGAAAATGTAGTATTAACAGTTTCCCTCTAGATCAACCTGTTCATAAGAAGGGTGACCGGTCTATTCCTTCGAACTACCGACCTATTGCCCTAATCTCCTCTGTTGCTAGTTTACGAAACTTTGCTCAATGCTCACTTCCTGAAATGCCTTGAATCTAACTCACTTATCTCCGATCACCAGTACGGCTTCCGCAAGGCAATATCCACTGGTGACCTCCTATCCTATCTTACTCATGTATGGTCATCTTCTCTGAGGAACTATAGGAAATCCTTTGTCGTCACCCTTGATATCTCTAAGGTTTTGACAGAGTCTGGCACAAGGTTCTGTTGGCCAGACTCCCTGCCTATGGCTTTACCCCTTCTTTCTGTTCTCTGATTTCTAATTATCTTTCTGACCGTTTTATATCTGTAGTTGTTGATGGTGCGACATCTAGCCCTTTCTCTGTTACCAGTGGTGTTCCACAGGGCTCTGCTCTTTCACCTACTCTGTTCCTTCTCTTCATCAACGATCTTCTACAATACCCATCTCCCTCTCTTCTTCATGCCTTTGCTGATGATTCTACCCTTCAATTTTCTTCATCTGCTACTCGTAATCAGTCTCGTATTACTCTTTCTTCTACTCTCAACTCCGTTTGCAGAGGGTATCTGAGTGGGGCACTCAAAATTTAGTTAAATTCAATGCCTTCAAGATAGTCTCTGGCTATCTCTTTATCTTCTTCTCCTCCCGATAACCCTATTGTCTTCAAAACTAACGAAATTTACCCTCTTAATTCTATCAACATATTAGGAAGCCATATAGCCTCTAACTTGTCTTGGAGAAATCACATAATACAAATTTCTAAATCTTCATCCAAAAAATTGGGGGTTTTGTTTCGTTTCCATCATGACTTTTCCTCGTTACAGCTACTTAAAATTTATAAAGGTCTTATCCGTCCCTGCTTAGAATACTGCTCACACATCTGAGGTGCTTTTTCTTATACTTATCTCTTTGATAGGGTTGAATCTGAGGCAGTCAGACTCATTAATGATCCTTCTAATCTGGATTTTCTCTCTCTTCGCCGTAAGGTATCATCCCTTTCTCCTTTCTATTCTACTACCCATCACTGCTCTGATAAGTTGGCGAGTTGCATCCCTCCCCCACTGCCGAGGCCGTGTAACACTCGCCAAGCGGCCTCATCTCACAGGTACTGATTGGGCGGTGCAGCAACTGCTTCTTTCCATCTACCTCCATACGCTATAACTCTCTTCATCCTTCTCTCTTTCCTAATTCTTATGACCTATTATCCTTCAAAAAGCAGATCTATCGTCATATCAGGGCCTAGTCCTCCATATCTCTGGGTCTTCTGTACTTTGACTGTCTTTTCTGTCTGTCGTTTTCATTTGTGTGGTATTACCTCATCTCTGCCTTGTCCTTAACCTTTTTTTTCCTTCGTTTGGTGTTTTCTTGTGCCCGGGCCTTTATTGATTAGGCCAGTTTTAGCCTGTCCCAGTGTCACACACACACAAAAATTGTCAATCAGAATGAATATTATCATGTTGTTCTGGCCTAACTTTGCATCCCCTTCCTTAGATATATTTCTAGAAGAGCTTTTTAACTTTTAACCTTGTTGACCTGTTCCCTCGAATACCGAGATAATGACAATCCGTTATAACAGTAAAGCAGTTTCTGGGAAGTATCTGATTACATTCATAAGTTTGCAAAATTTCATTTTTCAACTACAGATGAAATACATTTGAAATGCAGAGCTTTGCCACCGAGACTGGAGCAGTGTGGAACCGTT
The DNA here is from genome assembly GCA_037179515.1 of Halocaridina rubra. Taxonomy (NCBI): domain Eukaryota; kingdom Metazoa; phylum Arthropoda; class Malacostraca; order Decapoda; family Atyidae; genus Halocaridina; species Halocaridina rubra. The sequence continues at coordinate 28,830 of JAXCGZ010006085.1, forward strand.
TGAGTTGTAATTTGGCCAGGCTTAAGAAATTGTCCTTGAAGAACGGAAAGGTGATCTATAATCTAAGTACTGGAGGTAAAGATAGGTGCGTAAGCTATGAGGATATTAGCATTTTAAGAATAACAAATAATGCTTATGTATGATTATTGTGAAGCTAAGATTAAAAATAATGAAGAACAACATGTGTTGGACTCTTTAAAGATTTTGTATGAATATTCTTTGACATAAGATACTGTATTGTGATTAATAACTTGTTCTTTTAGACATGATCAAATTAAGAAACATATATAATCAAGAAAACCTTTTGTTTCCAGATCACTGTCAGCTGTTAAAGAAAAGCTTAGTTCATTTATTTCAAATATGCGATTAAAGAAGACATTATGGTGACGTTCCTCATAGTTTTTTCAGTATGAACTTACATTGTTTAAATGAAAAGGGAATGATCAAAAGAACACTAAACTTAGTTACGAATGTAGGTTTATTTAGGTACCAGTTTTGAAAACTTTTGAAAACAGGTAAATTAAAATCCACATAAAGTGTAAAAAATATATAACTAGAGTATTATCTAAGATTATAGATTTGAAAAAATCATCAGATCGTGAGATATGAATACTGGTTATTAGGTTGATTCAAAACTGATTCCCTTAACATAATGAAAACTTAGTTTAATGCTACAGTATTGTTTCAAAAGAACAGTTATGTTAACAAAAAGCTCAAAAATGTGCATACGGAAAACATTATGGAAACCTTCCTTATACTTTATTTCTTATCTACATACATGAAAAAACAAATAATGGGAATGATTCTAAAGAAATTAACTACTTAAAAGTTTACTTAGATACCTGTAATGAGAACTGAAAAAATGTAACAAGAAACAAATACGAAATATACTGTATATATGAACAAAAAAATTATCTGAGATTATAAGTTTGAAAGCACTTATTCAGATCATGAGATGTAAATACTGCTTGTTCGGTAGTTCCAAAATTTATTCCTTAAACATTAAAAAAAAACTTGTTTTTATGACTGGGAAAACAGAATTTACTACATTTTTCATGAATCCAATTGTATATTTAACATTTACATGCATCAGATAATCTTCATATTATAAATCATACTGTGTTGAGATTATGAAAGATATTGAACGATTATATGAGAAAGATTCATTAAACTATATTATTGTCTTGAAATAAAACTACACAGACACGATACCATAATATGTGGACATACCTTACACATAAAAATACATATAATATTACAAGATGTAATGAACCATTATATGTATATCAGTCGCTTACTTTATATTGTTCAATCTTCCAAATTCGAGTTTGAGACTTACTGTATTATCAAACTGAAAAACTATATTATTGTCTCGAAATGGAAATTATCTTGCAGCTAAATTACTACAATAATCAGAAATATCTCACACATGTGAATACATATTTACACTGCCATATCCATCTTGATTTTGGCATGAGGTGTGTAACCAATGATTTCAAAGTCATCCAACTTGAAATTATCAATGGCCTCTACTTTTCTTTTGATCTTCAACTTTGGGAAGGATCTTGGTTCTCTTTGCAGTTGCTCTTTCAAGGCATCGCAGTGATTCAAATAAACATGAGCATCACCTATTGAGTGTACAAACTCTCCTGGCTGTAAAGATTCATAAACAAAAATTAAATAGGTAGAGAGACATCTGCAAAGTATATTAATACTGCATATATGCAGACATAAAAGACTTACAATGTAAAATGCTACCGCAGACATAAAAGAGAGGGCACAAGGGGAAATAATTATTACGTGTCTAGAGACCACAAAGCACTTACATGCATTCATGTTGTAGTACTTGCAATTGAAACTATTATTACTCTCCCCCTTCAATAATGTTTAAACTTTGAAAGGTGAATCTTTATAATTGTTCGAATATTATTCAGATTGCTGATTATTTCTTGTTTTAGCGATAAAAAGGTAACATTTAATGATCATAAAGCTAGTTTCATGCTATCACATTAGTAAAAGAGAGAAGCTAAATTACAGCAAATTGAGAGGAAATTGTTCACATGGTAAGGTGTATGGGATAGAGACTGGAAAGGGTGACTCTCCTTTATAGAGGCATTGGTAGCAGTAGAAAGTGTGAGATCAGGCAAGAGTGAGGATCATAAGTTAAAGTCTGATCATTTATGGATTCACAAAAGGAATATTAGGTGGAGAGAACAATTAATTAGGTTGTTTTTTGGACACAGTAAGTTTGGGCTACAACAGTATATCAAGTGGTTTGAAGTAAAGTGTTACCATCCCATTGGTTTTGTACAAAACATCATTATGAGCATATAGGAAATTAATTTTAAATGGGGATCTAGCTTGGTGAAGGAATGGGTAAGCTGAAAAAAGAATAAGGATCCGTTTATAGACGACACTATTTTAGTGGCATATTTGGAGGTTTAAGCAGCAAAGACTGATAGAGAGTAGAGATATGATGCTGTAAAGGTGGGCAAAACAGGGAGAGAACTAAACAATACAACAATGGAGTAAAACTCTAATTTTATGAATTGTATAAAGGAATTGACAGATATCGCACATCTTATACTACGGTGTGAGGAGAGAGACTTCATTTTTAAAGACTTGTTCCAATAGAGCTGATAGGTATAAGTGCTGAACCCTGTTGTAGATGTTGAAATAAATGTAGAATAATTTAAGTAGTATTCTATTCATAGTTCAGGATCAAAAAGTTTATCTTATTCACTACTATTGCTTCTCGTTTCTTCTTCAGGTATAATTGAAGTTGAAGTAACAGTATCAAATATAAAAAAGCAGAAAATATTACAACTATATTATTAATAACTACAAGTACGTATGAGGTGTGCTTTTAGGCTTGATGTGAAACTTATCGCCATGAACAAAAAAATATTTTTAAATGGTTCTCTGAGGAGAAAATGCAAGATTTTTTGTCTCAACCTGTCAAGGTGGATCATTACTGTAAAAATATGCTGGGAGCTCTTACTTCTGCCTTTCATTTTCAGATTCATCAGAGCATCCCCACTCTGGATAGGATGCATGGAGACAAAAATTCCAAGTAATGTAAGTATATATCCCAAGAAATATTTTCAATAGTAATAATTCGAGCTTAATTATGTGGCAGTATACTGTGAGATGAATCAGTTGCTAGTGATCTGCAGAGTTGCACAGAAAAGATGAAGGTACCCAGTTCAACCAGTCCTAACTATGAATCCGTTATTCAAGTTACCTGAGCTATGAGGTGGTGCAAAAAATGTTAAATGTTGCAATCTCAAGTTTTCTGCATTCTTAATTTTCCACTGCACATGAAACACTGCATTATTTAACTGCTACGTTTGCAAATTGTGCTTCTTCAGAATCTACGTAACATTCAGTAAAGCACACCTATAACTTATATCTAAACAAGTAAAACTTATCAAAATGAGCGGCCAAAATCTTAAAATATAAATTAGACTATTAAATAACTATGCAGATGTATATAAGGCCCGAATCCGCTTGTAATGGGGGCGCCAGAGTGAAAATAAAAATAGGAACATATTTACCTTGAGATTTGTGACATGAGCAATCATATATGTGAGAAGGGCATAACTTGCAATGTTGAAGGGGACGCCAAGACCCATGTCAGCAGATCTCTGATACAATTGACAGGAGAGTTCTCCATTGACAACATAAAACTGGCAGAGACAATGGCAAGGAGGCAATGCCATCTTGGGTACATCAATTGGATTCCAAGCACTCATGATTATGCGACGATCATTTGGATCATTCTTTATGGTATCAATTACCTGTAATTATAAACAAAGTAAATACTTGTGATAGTAATGCCGATCTGGAGTAATTCCACTATGCAAAGTGACTGAATAATGAAGACAAAGAAATATAATGTATATATAAATTTGCATTATACTCCATGTCTACAGCATGGATGCCCATTCCCAAAGGAACCCAAAAAAATACAAGTAAACACGTTAACAAAATAACGATAAAATTTGGTGAAGGGAAACACTGAAATAAATTTAATATATTTCAGTATAGTACTTAAAACGCTTTACAAGAACAAAGATAGTGTGCTCATTCTTCATATCCAGATCTGCTAAAGATGAGCCAGCTATTATATCTGACTACAAATTCCCTATTTGAAGGCTTCTTTGCCAAAGAGTAAAGCCCAAAATTAATTTCTTATTCTGAGCCTACGTGTTTCCCCTGAACTAATACTATTTTGAGATCTCTAATAGGTCTACTATATAACATTATAAAAGAAAGACTGAAACCAGTGAACAGTTCTTTGCATCTATGTACAGAAGTTTTTCGCAATGCTTTCTGTTGTCCCATCACTGTAGAGCTTCTGCAGAGGTATATCCTACCTCACTCTATCTTTGAAATTAGACAATTCATGATATGCACGAATGTCTTGTAACTCTCATGGAATTTAGACACAAGCATAAGTAATCTAGGCCTGCTACTACATTCTTGTCATTTAATAATGCAGTATGCTTCACACACATTGTCAACGCTGCTAACATATGTTGTGGGTCTTTTACTATCCAGAAAAATTAGATTTGCACTCCTGCCATGTAACCACAGGGCTGCTGTTGCTTATTTTGTTATGCACCATTCTCTGTAACTACATTTGGAGTGTTGACCAACTATTAAAAGTTGAGGTAAACTTTGAATATAACCTAAGAACTTGCACAATGTGAGCAGTTTTACACGTGTCCATAAGCAAAACAAGAAAATGGTGAAAGACAGCAGTTAACCTGCTTTCAAGAAATTAGGATAATTTTACTTCACACTGCCTATGAATTAGACATATTTTAGTAAAAGCCTTAGTTTTGTGAGGTGTTTGATAACATTATGCTACTACAATTCCGGTTTGCTAAGTCTTGGTACATAGCTTGCAATTATTTGGTCATTTTTCATTTCTACTAGTCAATCTGCATTATATTAGGGAGCCTTAAATACCGAAGGCATTGGGCTATAGCAAAAATCACACACTGATGTTAACTGTGACAAACAACAGCTGGGCATACACAGTTAGGCCATACTAAAAGTGAAATTTGTAGTGAACACAGAACATCTATTTCCAAGCTCTGGTTTAGAATACAAAAACATAATCTCCTTCAGTCACATCAGTCTACTCAGAGAAACACAAAAGTGAGCCTCATTATTTTACATGTATAAACAACTTTAATGACTATACAGACCTGCTGAAGTTGGTCTACACCTTGGTTCTTGTAGTCTGTGTGCATGTTTTTGTATTCGGCTCCAAAATGACGCCACTGAAAACCATACACAGGCCCCAGATCACCTTCCTCTCTATTATATTGAAAAATAAAAGCGCCCCATTTTAAAAAACAGACTAACTGCTCCAGTTTATGATATAGAAAAAGGAAGACGCTTCAAAAATGTTTTGGGCATTGGCAACACAAATAGTGTACTAGAATGCTGTACATCACAAATGTAAAACTCATTTGTCTGTGGTGGGGGGCACAACATCAAAGAATAGCCCCAACGTATTCCCTGCGTGTCGTAAGAGGCAACTAAAAGTGGACGAGGCGAGGGGACTGGGAATCTCCCCCTTGTATTAACCTCCCACGAGACGTCAAAGAAGAAGGGGAGTAAAGGGGAGAGTAACTTCTCCCAAGACTTTAGTTTTGTTTCATTTTTTATGTCGGCTACCCCCCAATGCGGGAAACAGCCAAGGTATAGAATAATAATAGTCTGTTTATCAGTAGATGGCTCAATGACAGTATTCTTACTCTTTGCGGAAATCACAACATGAGTCGCAATCTGGAAAATTATACAAACTTACAATAAATTATAAATTCCTTACAAGCAGTCATAACCTGAAAAATTATACAAACTTACAATCAGCCATAAATTATAAATTCCTCTACATGTATTATAACAGGGAAAGAAGTTTCCTGTATATATGTATCAGGCTTACACAACCAGAACAAAAACTAGTCTATATTCAGAAGAAAGAATTCAGTGAGGAAAGGATAACACATGCATCTAAAACTCTGAACTACCATGGTAGCACATACAGCTTCTTATTGTCAGAGCTGTTTCAGGGGTAAGGATAATGTAGTTAGGCCATTGTGTGACAGCCCTTATTAACTTGGCATGCTCTAATGTACACCATCTAGTGTTCAGTAAAAACCATAGAAGAGTATCTTCCTGAGTCTGACTTCAGTAAGGGCAAAAATACCTGTCTCACAGCTCCTGTGTAAAAAACTATAAAGATTTTTTTTTTTTTACATATCACTTTACTCCATAATTGAAAAAAGAAGAATAAGAAAACTTTGGGTATGTATGCTTCGTAAGTTTTTTTTTACATGAGAGGTTCTGCTATATACTGTAATATTCTAAAATTACTATTTTGAACAGGACTTTTACCTGTCATGAAATCCACATTTCTCAAGGAATTCTTTGGAGGAATTTCCATCCCAAATATGGACATCTTTTGCTTGTAATTCTTTGGCATTTGTTGATCCTCTGATGAACCACAGTAATTCTTCAACTACACCTCGCCAAAACACTCGTTTTGTAGTGAAAAGAGGAAAAACATCTGTAAACAGTGACAGTGAAGGAATTTTTGCACCGTTTTATGTCACAATTAGTCCCTGTTCGCATGGGGGTGGACACAGACATATTGGAGCTGGGGGACAGGATACATGCCCTTCCAAACACCCTACAGTGGGCTTGAACCAGCATTAGTCACTTTCTGACTTGTGCGTCCTTCCAAAGAACCACCGCTGCTCCAAGTAACATGAGGGAATACGGAAATAAAAAGTTAAAGTTTTCCTACTGCAATTAAAATATGTAATTGCAAGATGGTGACTGTTGTTTTTGTTACACATATACAAATACCAAGACATCTGTATTGGTTGTTTCTATCATTAAGATTTAGTATTAATAAACACCAGGATGTGAAGTCAGAGATTATTAGGCATCATTATTCTGCCAAGCAATCACTATTTAGGAAAAAAAAATCTTTAGCTGCCCATTTATGTATAGAAAATAAGCTCTGAAACTCATGCTAGTTAGGCTAGTATTACTAACCTTTCTATTGGGAACAGCATGCCTAGTTAGCAGTTAAAACTTATGTTGGGCATATACAGTATTGTCTATCGTAAAAAGACATAATACACAAAACAATCACTCCAAGCCTCTCCTTCCCTTTAGGTTAAACTTGACATTGTTTTTGATGAAACACTTACCCAATTCATAGTATGGGACTAAACCCATGGCTCATTTAAGAGACAACCTTGCAACAAGAGCTGATTATCTAATAACTTTAATACGGTACAAGCTATTGATTATACAATTTTTAAGTAAAATAATTTTATCATCTAAAATTACCTTTAAGATATATTAATAACCACACAGGTAAATTTAGATATTTAAAATTATTCAGAAGGTGAATAGGGGTAACAACAAATTTTCTTTCATCTTCATATACGTCATAAAAACAAAAAATGTACAAATTCCCAAAGATTTGGCTAATGCAGATGCTGTAAAGCTTCAAAGTGCCTGTATATAAACAGCTACAAGCACTACCTCTGCTACTACAAAATGTGTGCATAACTTTACGAAACAAAGTATATACTGATTTATCTTGCTATCAAAACAGTAATAGCGACTACTTCAACTTCTGGCGATTCTTCATACATTTAGTGAGATTTGTTACATTAACAAGGAGCCTTTACTATGAGTTTGAACCCCCTCTTAACTTGCAATTCGTATTTTATGTCTTTTTATAACATACACACCTTTCAACTTACCATCTCTGAGTGAAAATCTCATCTGGGCTCCAAACAGGGATAGTGTTCCAGTACCCGTTCTGTCACCCTTTTTATTTCCATTCTTCATTACTTTTTTAATTAAGTCCAGATACTGATATTCATCATGACGTTCTTCCTGTGATTTGAATAAAGATTTTTGTCAATAAATGAGACAAAATTTGTTATGATACTCACTAAGTGAAAGAAAGCATGATTTGTTATATGGCCTGGACATGATTTACAACCATTTTTGTCAGTGCATATGAGATAGAAATTAGCATTAGCTGGTGGCCGAAACTCATCAATATCGAAACATGGGGTCATATATTAATTTTTCTTTCAGTTATATAACTATGGGAACTCTTCTCTTTCATCTGCTCTCCCCAAACAAGATATAATTCAACCTATTGCAAACATAAGAGCCATTTGGGGGAAATCTGTATGATTATTTAAACCCTTTAACATTTAACTGTAATACATTTGTACATTACGGTATAACATCGAATGAACCAAGCCCACACTAAGCTAGACTATACTGATACAATAGTTTATATTGTTGTTATTAGGTTAATGTGCATAAGGAGTATACAATTTACTGTCTTAATTCTTATTAATCTCGTCTTCCATTTGGAGAACAGTATAAAAATTTTAATAAGTTCTTCAATATCATTTAAGGACCTCTTACTTTCCTCACATTTATCATGTCGTATTTGGACCCAACTATAAAAAAATTAGGGTCATATAAAAAACACAAATATCATACAGTTTCATACCCTACAAAATCATATCGAGGCAGGGTTTCAATGAGTAGCTGTGAAGAAATCATAATAAAACTAAGTTTTACATGCATGCTGTGTACTAATTCTATTCCCCCAAAAATGCTTCTGGTATAAAAAATTACTGTTTATCTTAAACTAAGTAAGGTAATTATAATTCAGTTGTCTAACTGCTGGCTAGTACAGTGGTAACGCGCTGGCTTCGCATTCATGAGGTCGAAAGATCGGTTCCCGTCCAAGACCGAGAGTTTAAGCTGTTTACTGGCAGGAACTGCTGTGGGTGGACACCACAGTGGGGGGTTGGGGCTTACCCTGGCTGACGAATACCCACTGTATTGAAATGGAAATAAAAGTATTATTATTATTATATATTAAGTTTGTGTAAATCACGACTCTCTATTCAGTAATTTATTTTTCAGGGTATTGACTATATTTATAAAGTTACTGCCATAATGGGCTGAGCTGTAGGCTAGAAAGCAGGTCACAGGTGGTGGATTGTGAATGGTCAACAGATATGTTGATTAGCTGCGAAATAAGCTGGCAATAGCCAAACGAATAAGCAGTCCCGAACCAACAGCGGCTATATTAACAGACGGAGTAGTAGAAGGGGTGACACCTTTTTACAAATAAAATGCTCCAAGTCTAAGACGATATCGTGACAAGGCAAATATAAGCTGCCTTCAAATAAGCACAGTCACTACTGCCTTGTAGGAAGCCTCTTTAGGCAAAGGCTAGGTCTGCAACCGATAATTGCAGCATGGAAGAGAACTGGAGCCCTCACCACATAACATCCAAGAAATAACCATGGAAAGTCAGACATAAGCATGGCTATCTCTGCTGGCCCACGTCCGAGCGGATACGGCACTGCGGTACGGTAAAGTACTGCCATAATAACAAACCAGTTGTTAGTGTCTTTTAATATAACCGGTCAACAAAAATCTGTAATTTACCACACTTAAAACCAATGAATATTACAAAACAGTACTGTACTTTAATGGATTGTAATAAGATAATTAACTCTACAAATGGGAGTTTTGAAATCAGGAATAAATATCTCACCTCTTTAAATTCATCTGATGTTCCATTACATGAAGTTTCTTCAGTCAGTTTCTCCTTCGCTGCACTTTCTTTAGAACTTAGAACAACTTCATTTGTAGCCATGTTTCATATATGACTAACCTGTAAATATCTTTAAATTATCACATACTTGAATTATAGAGAGAGGTTTCAATAATAGATATGGAAAATACACCCTAGTCTTGAAATATGATAAACGTATTTATACTTGAAGCTTGCATTGTCTACCTTTTTTTTGGTAGATATTGAAAGGGATTGACGAGAACTTTTAAACTTTAACATAAATGGTGTTGTAAGCTTCAGATTGAATAAATACGACCATCATTTTTGTCACAAATGGTAATATGACACTTCTCTTAACCACTATCAATAGGGTTTCATGTATGAAAAGATGTATTTCTCACTGAATTGAAGGTTAACATCATTCAAATCATGCAAAGTCTTATAAACCTAATTTAGTGTTAGCTAATTAAACCTAACCTAAGCACATGTGCATTATCCTAATGTTGGTGATAAGTATGAGATAGGTAGTCAAGAGACTATATAAATAATGCTATGGGGGTAAAGGGAGGGAATACAGTAGCAGCAATTTGGGTCTCTGTCAATCTGACTGAAGAAAGTTCATCAATTATGCAGTGAAATTATATAGAACACAACCATGACACAGAACAAGAATACAATACCCATTTTAAAATCAAGATTTATTTTGTAAAGCCAACTGACAGTTGCTGGCACGTTGATGGTGGTGGAAGAGGACTACTCCTTCACAGGAGAGTTCCCTTCCATAATGTCGGGGAAACTGTATTTGTTTTCTCTCTTGCAAGGTGGATTGCTGGCTGGTGTTGGCACAAGAAAACGATCCATAGAAATTTGTCTTTTTCTTTGTTGAAGAATTTTTTGGAAATGGGACATCACATTGTCATTTAAAATGTTCACTGCTCTGTTGGTCACAAGTTTGTTAGGGTGATGACTCTCAATGAAATCCTGCTCCTTGCTCCCGTTGCAACAAAGTTCTTTTATGTTATCACTTGAAACTTCTACCCTCTCTACCTCCTCCTGCTCATGTTGCAACTCGACAAGTTCTTGTGTGGTCCTCCACATCCTCCTCGTTGACCTTCAACCCATACTTTTGCCCGTGGCCATAATCTCATTCACTAAAGCTGTCTCATCTTGGAAACCCTCGAAGTCTCTATCAGCCGCACAACCTGGTCAAAGTTTCCTCCAGGCGGACTGCAACGTGCAGTACGAGACCTCCTTCCATCTCTTGTCAATGAGGTTTATGCAGTGGAGGATATTGAAGTCATAGTCATAGATTTTATTGTCAAATATTCAGTATATATACAGGAATATATATGTACTTTATATTCAGAGGCACTAGCCTGCTGAGCAAGGGCTCCTTGGCAGGCAGTTTAATATACATTTCACATAATTTAAAGTATGACGGCAATAGTTAACGAAAGCTCCAATATAGCAATCTCATACTTATCTTGTAATAAATCAAAAGAGTAGCCTGACCTTAACCTGAATATAATGATGCACAAATACTGTATTAATTATCATTCAACAGCTGCTTGATTTTGCCTAGTAAATAAATGCTGTTTTAGTTTCTTTTTAAATAAAGTTATGCCAGTTATTTTTAAATCTTCTGGTAATGCATTCCAACACTTTGGGCCAAAACAGTGAATAGAAAATTTTTACAAGGTTGTTCTCGACTGTGGACATATCAAATTTATATTGTTACCTCTGGTTCCAAGGTTGTGTTGAATAAATCTAAATAACTTTGTTATTATTGTTATCATTAACATCACCATGTATAATAATAAGACAGAAATATTGTATCAAGTAATTAAATTTAAGTAAGTTTAGCTCCTTGAATAAAGAGGAAGTTGAGTCATATTTTCCACTATATGTAATAGTTCTGATCAGTTTTTTCTGAGTTACAAATACATCCCTTTCAATTGACGGCCAAGTACAACCCAAGATGGACAAACAGTATATAATATGAGGATAACACAGGGAATAGTATATGCTTTTTAGGGCCTCATTTGTTAGGTTATGGCGAATTTTATACAAAATTCCACACGTCTTGGACAGTTCTGAGCAACAGATTGAATATGATATTTCCAACTTAAATTTTTATCAATAATTACTCCCAAAAATTTCTTACAAGCAACTCTTTTAACTTCATACCATTCATATTAACTTGACCAATATTGTGTGCTACAGATCTATTTTGAAATAAGATATAGTCAGTTTTGGAAACATTTAGCTTTAATTTATTAGCAGAGACCCAGTTGTTAATTTTTTCTAGTTCACTATTTAAAACAGAATGCAGGTGGTCAAGGTTATTATCATGCAAGAGAAGGTTGGTGTCATCTGCATAAAGAATATATTTGAATTTATTACTGGCATTGGAAATATCATTTATATAAACTAAAAATAACAGTGGGCCCAGTATTGATCCCTGTGGTACTCCACTCTCAATAGTTTGCAACAAAGATGCTTTCCCATTACAATATACGGCTTGTTTTCTATTTTTCAAGTATCTCTTAAATAACTGTAATGGTGTTCCCCTAATACCACACAATTTAGTTTTTCTATTGGTATATCATGGTCTAATGAGTCAAATGCTTTGGACAAGTCTAGGAAAACCCTTGCAACAAAGTTTTTATTTTCCAAATTTTGATAAACATCACTTGTAAAATTCATAATTGCTTTTTCAGTGGTCTTATTATTACGGAAACCGTATTGATTTTCAGAAAATAGGTTGAACTTTTCAAGGAATTCTTTAAGTCTGTGAACAATAGCTTTTTCAAACACTTTACTTAAGGACGGTAAGATTGATATAGGTCTATAGTTAGTTTCATCATCTTCATTGCCTGACTTAAATATAGGTATTACTATAGCACTTTTTAGTTTGTCTGGAAAACATCCTTGCTGAAAACATAGATTGATTATGTGGGTAAGTGGTCTTTCCAGAATTCACACAGGGTCAAATCCATGTCGTTGGTGACCTGGAAGCTTCTGGTAAAAAGACCTTTCATGTACAGTTTCTTAAAATTAGAAATGACTTGCTGGTCCATGGGCTGGAGGAGAGGAATGGTGTTAGGAGGCAGAAATTTGACTTTTATGAAGTCGTATTCGATATCAAGGTTTTCTTCCAAACCTAGAGGATGGGCAGGAGCATTGTCCATCACCAGAAGACACTTAAGGGGCAAATAATTTTCTTCAAGATATATCTTGACAGCTGGTGCAAAAACTTCAGTCAACCATACCATAAAAATGATATATGTTACCAGTCATGTTTCATCACAGTTAAAACTTGATGCGAGACGTAAATTTCACATTCAATAAATTTAGCAAATTCCTCCACAGTGTCATCCGCTGAATTTTTGCCTGAACTAGTCGCCTCACCATGCCTAACAACACTATGAATTCCAGTTTGTCAACAAAATTTTTCAAACCAGCCACTACTTGCTTTAAATTCATCAATGCTAGTGCCACTTGCACTCAAGAGTTTTCGCTACTAAATCACGGTGTAACTGTAGAGCCATACACTATCTCCAACAAGCTTTTTTTCATTTATCCAAACTAACAATAATTTTTCTACCCCTTTTAACACTTGAGACCTTTGCTTCTTTAATATAAACACTCCTTTAGCCACGTCACCTGCCTTTAAGGCCTCTTTTTTCTTTAAAATAGTACAGATGGTTGATATCGCCATGTCATACTGCTTGGTGAGATCAGAAACACAAACACCATTCTCGTATTTAGCAATTATTTTTTTCTTCGTTTCAACAGTAATACGCTTAGGCTTTTTAACGCAACTAACACTACTACTACTTTTTACTTTCTTGTGAGCCATAATGAGAGTCAATTTAAAGTAAAACGCAAAGCAACGAGCGATCTTCACAGTGCGCGCACCAGTGCACAACTGAAAGCAAACATGTGGTTGCCCTGGAGCTTGGGCGCATTTGGGTTTGTGGCCAGAAACATAGTTTGCGGGCCGATTCAAAATTTGTTCGCAAATCGCTTTGTAGGCCGATTTGTTCATGGGTGGGGGCTTTCGCACCCCGAGGTTCGACTGTGAGTATATACACCTAGTTCTCAGATTAATGCCTAGATAGGTTCTCAGAACTGACGGGTAAATAGAAAATCGTGTGAAAAAACGAGTCATTTTCCATAGGAAACAATGATAAAGTGCATAGGTACATTCCATAACCTTAAATAGACACACTATGCCAAAGATATAAGATAAGTAAAACATATTTTATAATTACATAACAAAGCAGAAAGACCTGTAGTTATTTATATTAACATGAAAATAGTGTACAGTATAAAAGCTAAACAGATTTACTGTACAGTAAACAAATTAATGCACTCTATTATGAGGTGGGCAACAGGCATACACTGGGATGTGCATGGTGGCCAGTGTTGCCAGATAAGGAGGATGTTATTTTCAAATGTATGGTACATTTTAGGATATATATTAATTACAAGATGGTAGTACTGTAATTTAAATAAAAATGTACTTCATCTTTAAGATACTTGAAAGAACTTACCAGCTTACATGTATATTTTCTATATTTATCAATATCTCTCATTCACCTATTCTGGCAACACTGATGGTGTCAGTGCTCATGAGGATGCAAACGTTTTGCCGCCTCCGTATCAGCTGATGCACCCTCGCATACTATTTCCCTGACGACATTATATAGAAAGTTTGTTTGCTGTTTGTTAATGCTTTTTTTCCATTGTCTTCATAATATTCGATCGCATTAAGCGGTAGAAGAGGAGGAGGCTGCGGGAGAACGAACCTCTATCGACAAACGTTTTGTCACACTTCCGTATCAGCAGATGCACCCTCGCACGCTACTTCCCTGACGATATTATATAGAAAATTTGGTTGCTGTTTGTTCTTAATGCTTTTTTCAATTTTCTTCATAATATTCGATCGCATTAAGCGGTAGAAGAGGAGGAGGATGCGGGAGAACGAACCTCTATCAGCAAATGTTTTGTCACACTTCCGTATCAGCTGATACACCTTCGCACGCTAATTCCCTGACGATGTTACATCGAAAATTTGTTTGCTGTTTGTTCTTAATGCTTTTTTTCAATATTCTTCATAATATTCGATCGAATTAAGCGGTAGAAGAGGAGGAGGATCCGGGAGAACAAACCTCTATCGGCAAACGTTTTGCTACGTCCGTATCAGCTGATGCACCCTCGCACGCTATTTCCCTGACAATATTATATTGAAAATATGTTTGCTGTTTGTTCTTAATGCTTTCTTTCAATTTCCTTCATAATATACGATCGCATTAAGAGGTAGCAGAGGAGGAGGATGGCGGAAAAGTGCCTCCGAGGCGGTTGATTTTTTTTTACTTAAATGAAAATTTTTTTCGAATTATTTTGCATGGGCGTTATTCGCGAATTTGGTATTTTTTTTTTACTATTATTTTTAGAGGTGTTATTGCGATTTCACTGATTTAAAAAAAAAAAAAAAAAAAAAAAAACGCATTAAGCGGTAGAAGAGGAGGAGGATGGTGGAAAAGTGCCTCCGAGGCGGTCAATTTTTTTTTTACTTAAATGAAATTTTTTTTCGAATTATTTTGCATGGGCGTTATTCGCGAATTTCATATTTTTTTACTATTATTTTTAGAGGCGTTATTGCAATTTCACTGAAAAAAAAAAAAAAAAGGTGTGTATATATATATATATATATATATATATATATATATATATATATATATATATATATATATATATATATATATATACAGTAACCCCTCGGTAGTCACCGTGGCTCAATCGGTAGCGTCCGCGACTCCTAGGCGTCAGGTCGAGGGTTCGCGCCCCGTCACGGTCTGAGGTTAGCAAGGGCATACACTCAGGGTAACGATTACATCTGCCAAAACAAGTTCTTCGAAAGAAGGCAACCGTTCTAGCCCTTGGTTGAAAGGGGAGTCCGTGACGTAAAACCGGAACAACAACAACATATACAGTAATCCCTCGCTATATCAGTTTTTTTTGGGCGATTTTTTTTTCCCTGGGTATACACGAAAATATCAAAATTTTGAGAAATAAAAATTTCCACTATTTTCATTATTTTATTGAAAACAAAAATTTTCATTATTTTATTGATACAAAAATGTATTTCCAAGCCTAAGAATAATAAAACAGTATGAAATAGTAAAAAAAAACATAAATTTTAACATGTAACTCTGCACCATAGAAAGTACGATACCGGTATCAGCGTTTTGGAAAACCCAAAGGGTCATACCTACGTGAGCTAGCATATATTAAAATTCAAGTAGCTTCATTATTTTATTGATATAAAATATGTATTTCTTAGCCTATGAATAATAAAACAATAAAAAACATAAATAATCACAGTATTACACCACGTAAAATAACATACCGGTATCAGCGTTCGGAAAACGAAAAGGGTCGCACCTACGTGAGCTGGTACATATTGAAATTTTCATTATTTTATTGATGAAACAAGTATTTCCTAGCCTAAGAGCAATAAAACAGTAAAAAATAGTAAAAATCAAATTTAAACATATACATTCACAGTATTGCACCATGTGAAATACTGTACGATAGAGTACACTGTATTGGCGTCTTGGAAAACGCAAAGGCTCGCACCTACGTGAGGTAGTTCATGGAATGCTATTGGCTGAAAGGGTGGGAGACGACGAATCACAGAATTGTTTTTCTGTATCACGGGTTCTTATTGGCGGTCTGATTGAAGTTTGGTTCTCCCAACATCTTCCATTGTCTCGCCTCACTCGTTCAGTCTAACTGACATGTGCGCAGATCGCGTTATGCTTATTAATATGTTATGCTTCAGGGGTTGGGTTCTTTCAAGAAGTCTCCTATGCCTCAAAAGGCCCCTCTTTAATTTCAAGCGGCTCTTGCAGATCTTTAACTCGTGATTTACAAGAGATTTCCTCTACTGGGGGAGCATCAGTATCATTTCCTTTGCCTTAACAGACTCTTTAATTTCAAGCGGCTTCTGCAGATCTTTAACATGTGATTTACAAGATTTCCTCTACTGGGGGAGCATTAGTATCGTTTCCTTTGCCTCAACAGATTCCTCTTTAATTCATGTAGCTTCTGCATATCTTCTTTAACGTGTGATTTAAGAGATTTCCTCTACTGGGGGAGCACTAGTGTCATTTTAACAATTTTCAATGCCATCCACCTCCATCATAGGAGAAGGAACACAACTGGTTTCAGAACACTGACATGAATTGAGACCAGTTTGTACAAAGTACAACGTACTATTGTATTTCAAAATATCACTGATAGGATACTTGGCCTCTCCACTTCAATATTTTTCATAATGATCAAGAGTTTTCCTACGTACTGTATATTCAATTCACTTCGTAACTGAGCCACGAGGAAATCGAAGACCCTGGCCTTACACAAGAACGTCTGGCAGCCCTGTATGAACACGTGACAGCACTCCAACAACTCTCACAAGAACATGATGATAATATATGGTACTTTCACATAAGTTTACCTATCACTTTCATATACAAAAAAAATTTAAATTTATGCTTGCACGCTGTTATTAATAAAGTAAAGGGTGGTTTTTTAACAGTACAGGGAGGGTTTATACAGTAAACGTAAAAATAAATGTAAAATACCTATGTACATATAGGGTGATCCTACTTCGCGGAAATTCACTTATCACGGTTGGTCCCGGAACCTAAACCCCGCGATAAACGAGGGATCACTGTATGTATATATATATATATATATATATATATATATATATATATATATATATATATATATATATATATATATATATATATATATATATATATATATATATATATATATATATATATATATATAAAGTACTTATTAATTTCGTGACCCTAACTGGCCACCTTCTCAGAGTACTTTGAGAAGGTGGCCAGTCAAGGTTACGAAATTAATAAGTACTTTTTATATATATATTTTCGTTGTTTTATTTAATGGGCTTTTCCTACTATATATATATATATATATATATATATATATATATATATATGTTATATGCACCACCTTCCATAGCCTACTCGAGAAATCAGTGATGCCACCACTTACTGATATGTACAGCACTGATTCCCTTTTAAGGCAGGGGTCAGCACCTTACGGCACACGTGCCACGCCTAGCAGTTTCGAGAAGGCACTCAGCCGCATCACGCGTCAGTACTCACAATTTAACAAAGTTCGATTTTAAAATTTAAAAAGTTTATTTCTTTAATGTGGTTTACATCTTATTGTATATCTTCCTATATAAAATACAGTGTATAACAGGGATATTGACCTTGACATGTCTAAAAATACGTATGCTGTTGGCACACTGAATGATTTAAAAACCCTAAGTCGGCACATAGTTTGCAAAAGGTTGCCAACCCCTGTTTTAAGGTATGTGAGGCTTCAGATTTGAGTTAGTTAGTTGGGTCAAGTCAGGTTAGATTAGGTTATTTAAGAGCCCAACTGCTGCCTATCAGTTTCAGCTCTATCACAAAAAACTGTGATTTCCAATGAAAACAATTATCATTTAATTCAAAACACATCACAATCTATCAGAACACACTAGTTTTGTCCAAAAATTTAAGGGGTTCATAAAACTAATCTTAACACATACTCTCTCACTCTATATATATATATATATATATATATATATATATATATATATATATATATATATATATATATATATATATATATATATATATATATATATATAAAACATCCAGTAGCCAGAACCACCCACAAAACCAGAAGTTAAATAGGGAAAACAAATCCTAATAGAAACCCTTGAAAGATTTGCTACTTCTTGCAGAACCGACAACTAATTCCAAGTTCAAAGTTGTGTTGAACTTAGGCTTATCACAACTTTACTCCTTTATGGACAAAAAGTCAGGTTAAAAATTATACTATAGTAAACTGTAATTTATTACTATTATCATTATTATATGAATACCCGCTGATGGAGGGGGACTAGAAACTTCCTCCTTCCCCCGTGTCGTAAGTCGACATGGGGCGGTGCGAGGGAACTAGGAATCTCCTCCTCAATATTTTTTACTTCCCAGACAGTCGGAGTACTGTGCCCTGACACAGCCACTCTCTTAGTAAGAGGAAAAAATTGGTGAATTTTCAGAAGAGGGGATTAAATTCGAAAAAAAAAAATGTGGTGCGTCCTAACCTAACGTAGGAGAACGCGTCCTCTATAGGGGGCTTCATATTCCATTAATCGCCATAACTAAAATGATAACGAAGAATGGTTCATGTAAAAAGACAGAAACTGTAATAACATCATACTTAAATGCCACACTGTTCAAAGACGAATGGAAGACGGTTGTACTTTGGCGCGCAGATGCCATGAACAACAGCTGATTAGTTTCATTAATTTATTAAAAAGTTGAGCTGCTGTTGAGCCTTTGCATCAGTTTTCTCCTTTATACCTTGTAAAAGGATGGTTTTCATACCAATTCATAACTCTTATTGATAAGTATATAATTATTTGTACATGTTTACTACAACGATTTTCATACTGAAGAAATAAATGCAAAATTGTGCATATCAACAGTATTAATACTTTTTTTTTTTTTGTAGTATACAGTCTACAACAGCACACTATCTGTGGTCTAACCTAGCCAAAAGCAAACGAACGAAGTCTAAATTAACTTCATTTACTCTGAAAATATTATGTAGTGTTTAAGTTGGTACTCATCTAAACAACTTCTTTAATACTAGAGGGGGGGGGGAGATGGACTTGTTAATTTAAGGTATTCAAAATTTGCTAAATATTTCACAGTCAGTGGTTAGTTTACTTCAGTCACATAAAACAAAAGTTATTTCATTGTTATTATTATTATTATTATTATTATTATTATTATTATTATTATTATTATTATTATTATATTATTATATTTGAAATTCGTTTAGGCTGTACACTGCTATGGTTCCTTGTATTTCATGTTTTAATGAACGCCACTGATATAAGGAGTGTAGTATTTATTTAACGTTAGTCAGGGAATGAATAAGAATATGCTGATGAACGATTTTAACGTGGAAAAGTTTTACATTTTGTACTATAGAATTTAATAATACTGATAGCACATTCTTGATAGCTTCATGTTGTATTTCTAGGCCATAAATAAATGTAGTTTAATAATAATAGTAATGATAATTATAATAATAATAATAATAATAATAATAATAATAATAATAAATAATAATAATAATAATAATAATAATAATAATAATGTAATGTTAAGTATGTGATTTTAAACAATAAAAATAGACATTGTTAACAGGTTTGCATATGAAAAGATGGCAAGTCCTAAAGAAAGAAAGAAAGCAATAACCCATAAAAATGTTAGTCAGTCGGATCTTAATAAGTGATGATGCTATCTCTATTAGTTGAATGGTAATTTACGGGTTTATCACAGTATCACAGTCGATGTTCTGGAAGAGACCTCTAGGCCTGTGTATTCAGCTCTATATTATCAGCTGAATTTATGGTGGTGGCAATTTTAACAATTTTGTTGTATTTATTTTAGCTTTACAGGAGTGATATAATTCTTGTTTTCCCCATGCTTTATCCAGATTTCTTTCAAATTTTACTTTCGATCCTGACTGTGTTACATTTTGCTGTAACATTCTTTCATGTCTGAAATATTTTGGCTGAACCTCCAGCATTGCAATAATAACATGTTCAATATTCATATCCCTCCAGTCTCATCTTCAGTTCTCTTATATTTTCCGGAGAAAACACTTCTACATTACTAAATACTACAATAAGTTTAATTATTATTATTATTATTATTATTATTATTATTATTATTATTATTATTATTATTATTATTATTATTATCATTATTATTATTATTTTACTAGTCAAACTTGGTTGTTCCCTCCTTCTGTTTAGTCCTGTACCACCTTCTGTTTCTTTAGTCTTCTCACAATCATTTTCTCTGGCGGGCCTCTCGCTATTTATATTCTCCAGCTCCCTTTTGGCTTCTGATATCAGATTTTCATGTTCTCTCTCTGTGCTCTTGTAAGGTCATATTGAATTGTTATGTCTTTATACTCCCCATTTCCTTTTGATATTCTCGTTGCCATAAGAATTTCATACTTAGCCATCACAGTATCCAAACATACAAGTAGAGGCCTCGGTTTTGGTGCATTTGCCCAATCTTACTATTTTCTTGATAGTACCTGGTCGTAGGCCTATTTTACTATAAACCTTTTATCATCCTCTTGCCTTTTAAACCTGTTTCTCTCACTACTCTCTGGTACTCCATAGACAACTACATTGTTTCGCATTTTCTCTTCCTGATTTTTCTTAATTTCTTCCCGTAGTTCCCTATCACTATCACAAATCTCTTTCTTCAGATTCTCCAGTTTATTTTTAAAATCCTGAGTTTGTCCATTCTTTGCCGCATCTACATAGCTTGCCCCAGCATTTTGATCAGCTGCTGTGCCCTCAAGAGAAACACGCTTTGCCTCCACACCACTTAGCCTATTTTCCAAATCTTTGCACAAGCTTTCATTACTGTCTACAACTTACATTATGTCAACAGACTTTGCTTCAACCATTCATAACCTATTATCCGTTGCCTTGATTGTGTCGTTTTCCACCTTCACAAACTCAATAACTACACCCAATTTGTCTTCTAATACAGCCTGTCTATTCATCATTGCCTTATTTTTTCCTCAAGGTTCTGTATGGCTTTGTGAATTTGCACACAACCCCTCTTGCAGAAGTGACTGTGCCTTGAAACCTGCTCACTTGACCTCATCATATAATCATACATCTCGGGCATATTATCACATTTAATATAATACCACATTTTACAAACCCCACAATCTACTGTTTTATCTCCATTCTTCACCTTTACTTCACATATACCACAGTAATTATGGTTCATATTTCCGTTACTGTCACCTCCAGTAGCACTACTACACTCAGTTTACATCAGCTGACTCTTGTCCGCCATTATCACCTTCATCTATGTCACTCACCACTTTCATTTCTCCATTGTCCTGCATCTTATTTCGTTTTTTCCACGTCATATTACCTGTACTTAAGCTCAGCTTCCTATCCCTATATCTATATTAATATATAAGGGTGGAAAAATTTATCTTTAATCACAAATATGGAGCAAAAATAATGCGAGCCTCAGACAAACACCAGCACCAACGATTATCACATTGATAATCTAAGGATTTTGCCAAGGAGTTCTCGTATAGCATCGATCTGAGTTACGTCATTTTGCCGTTATGTCAGAGACCAATAAATAATTAATAAATTATTAATAAATTAATTTTTTTACCTACCCGGCTGGTGCCTTAAATTCAAACCACGCTTGCTGAACAGTTTGAGAGCAAAGCAGATGAATACACAGCAAGCAGCACAGCTGTATTCGTATTTATCAAGTTAATGGTTTTATTTATTTATTTATTTGTTTATGTTGAATTTAAAAAAAACACAAACACATAGCTGTAATTACGATTTTATCTGGAATACACATGAATACACAGCTAGCAGCACAGATGTATTCGTATTTATCAAGTTAATGGCTTTATTTATATATTTATTTATATATTTGGTTATATTGAAGGATTATATTGAATTTAAAAAACATACCAAACACATAGCCATAAATATGATTTTATTCAAAATAGTTTGTTGAGCGTCGTGTAAGAATACGGTGTTACGTGGCATTATACGAGGAAGAAGAACCACCACTCAGTTTATTCCCTCCCACCACATTGTGCCTCATGTATTATATGCTCATTCGTTTTGTTCGCTCGTTACTGACATTACTACGCTCCCAAGCGTGTTAGTGATAGTTCTGATGGCAGTGTCACTAAGAAAAGAATAGCCATCACTATGGAAATTAAACTTGAAGTAGTAAATCGTGTTGATAAGTGAAAAACTTCTATGAACATTGGCCGCAATCTTGGATTAGCCTATAGGACTGTGGCCACGATCATCAAAGACAAATATTGCATCCGTGACCACGTGAATGGTTCAACTCCTATGATGTCTACTGTAATCACTAGGCATCGTAGTTGCCTTACGGTCGAGATAGAGAGATTGCTAGTGCTTTGACTTACTGACCAAAATCGATGGCATATCCCAATATACCTTATGCAAATACAGGAAAATGCTAAAATATTGTTCAAAGCCTTGAAAAAAGAAAAGGGGGAAAGGAAGCTCTGGTGAAGAGTTTGTGGCTAGTAGGGGTTGGTTTAATCGTTTTAAGGCTCATGTAACTTTGCATATTATAAGAGTGCAAGATGAAGCTGTTAGTGGTGATGAGGAAGCAGAAAAAATGTTTCCTATTGCTTTGGCGGAGATAATTAGGGAGAAGGGTTACTGAGCCGAGCAGGTATTTAACATGGATGAGACTGGCTTATTCTGAAAGCGTATGCCTAATTGTGCATAAATTGCCAAGGAGGAGAAGACAGCAACAGGCCATAAAGTCAGCAAGGAGATATTGACTTCGATTTTGGGGGCTAATGCTGCTAGAGACTGTAAGTTGAAGCACTTGTTGGTTTATTTGAAAAAAACTCAAGGGCATTCAAAGGCATTTGGGAGAGTCAACTGCCAATTCATCTGGAAGTCAAATAGAAGGTTTGGATAACCCTTCAAATATTTGAGGACTGGTTAAGCAACCATTTTAACCCAGAAGTGGAGAGGTACTGTACATCTAAGGGTCTGCCTGTAACATGTTGATAATCCTGGACAAAGCCCCTGGTCACCCTGCCCATTTGGATGACTTTCATCCTAATACCACTTCCCTGTTACAACCAATGGATCAGGGGGCCATTGCCTCTTTTAAAGCCTACTACCTCCAAAGAACAAATTGCTATGGCTCTCAGGGCAACTGAGAAGGACAGGAACCCGACTCTTAAGGACTTCTGGAAGTCATACAGTATTCTTCATGCTGTGAAGAATATTGGTGATGCTTGGGAGGAAGTGATGCAATCCAACTTGAATGGGGGTATGGAAAGAAGCATGCTTCTATTTTGTGAAAGACTTCCTAGGTTTTAAGGAGACAGTTGAGGCTGTAATATGGAAGGTAGTTGTCATGATTAAGGAGCTCGAGTTGGAGGTAAAGGCTGCTGTAAAGGAGTTCCTGGATCTCATGGCAAGGAGTTATTTACTGAGGACCTCATTCAACTGGAAAAGCAGACGATTGAAGAGAAGGAAAAACTACCAAACCCAGAACCAAAGAGATTCACAACAAAGGAATTGGAAGAAAGGTTTGCCCTGGCAGAGGAATTGTTGGTAAAGCTCGAGGCTCAGGACCCCAATGTTGCCAGGTACACTAAGGTCGAGAGAGGGATCAATTATACCCTGCGGTGTTACAAGGAAATATGCGAGGAGAAGAAAAGGGCATCCTTCCAGACTCGTCTTGGCAAACTCTTCATGAAGGTAGAGCCTCCACCAAAAGGTCCTGTACCCTTTACCTCTATAGACTCACCTGCCCCAGTACCTCCATCATCTGCTGTGTGTTCTTCTGTGTCTCCAGCTTCCACCTCCCAATAAGCCAGTCTCTCTCTCCCTTGTAATGCCCCTTCCAGTGTGCAAGTCGACCACACAAGTAAAGGTAAGCAATAATGTACTGTACTATTGTGTAACTTTACTATTGATATATTTTAAAGGTAAGCAATACCCTTAAGATTAGCTTTAGTATTTATTTATCAGATTAAGAACAATATCGTTTTCCTATGTTTTAAATTATTTATTTTTAACATTGGTTGGGGGACTCAAGTTCAAACTTAGGCCTTCAGACTTACATTGAAAATACTTACGTCAAAATCCTACTTAAGTCGGCTGTCAGAAATGGAACCCTGACGTTAAATGAGGACACCCTGTACTCTCAGTGCCGATATATTAAGGATTTGTGTCACACACTATTCGGGATAACATATATCATCACCTTTCTATCCTCATGAGTAGAAGATTTATATTTACATATCGCTTGTCACATATGTATTCAGTAAGACTTTATGAGTAACGAGCCCCCAATCTGAAGTCGTCTCTTCTTAAGCTTGCTCTCCAGATTATGAGTGATGAAGTTTGTTGAATGCAATTATTTATGTTTCTAAGGTCATTATGTTTGTAGTGCAAGCAAGGGACTGGACGTTATACCTCGATTGATTCCCGTGTGAAAAATTTCAATCATGAAAAGCAAACCATGGAACACTTGTGATGTCACAATGAATACATGTCCAATAAGTACAGAATTGGTGACTCAAAAGGCACATATGTCTTTAGGGTTAATAGATGATTATGTAATGTCAAGGATTTTGTCCATTTATGTAGATATACTTAAAAAAAAAAAGACTGGGAGTGCACTTTTCATCCTTTGTAACCAGTTTAGTAGAATTTATATTACCTGCTTCTAGAGGCATCAGCAGTAAGAATGCAGTACAACTCTAATGGGTATAGAATATCAAGATTCACGTAACTTTTATTCACCATCTGTGGTTGCATTTTACTATGCTAATCCATTCAACATAAAAATAAGGGCATTGAAACAGCAAGGAAAAGGTGCAGTACTCTCAAATAACTATTTTAATTTGAAAAAACCTGTTTGTAAATACAGTACATACTTGACAGATAAAATGGAAAGTGATGAGAAGAGGGCCATGCATGATAGCCCAGTGCTGAAAAAGTAAAGATGTATATGTTGTAAATGTTAAGATGTCTAAATTGCCTTTCATTTACTAACAAAATTGTGAAATTTCAACCATTTTAACACAAATTTCACCATCACTGTATTTTAAACTTGTACTATCTCTCTTCAAAATGGTTCGGTGATATTTTGTTAGTTACACCACAACTATGTGTAGAGAGTTCAGTAATAAAATTGTCATAGATGGATTTTTCACTCCAGCTTGATGAACAGCAGACTCTATAGTCGTATTTAAATTACCAATATTGTTTACAATGGAAACAAAGTAGGACATTGCAATCAGTCTTGCTTACTATAATCATCATTACAGTCAGGTACTGAAAACCAATACTTAAACCAAATATTCCAAACCATAATCCTACAAAGGTAAACTTGAACTCACAGAGTACTGTGAAATCACACAAGCATCAATGTGCAAATTAGCATACTGTGGGAAATATTGTCCTTTAGCCATCGAATCTGTGAATATACACACGTGTCAATATTCCATAGTTCACGAGTTTTAAACCAACATTAATTTTACTGTTAACACATCAAAATTGTGCCTGTCATCAATCTCATAACCCATACACAGCAAGCACCTTTGGTATTTGACATCTAGGGGAGGGTCCTTTCTAGAAGTTATTTCACTAGGGATTTAAGTCTTTAGCAAACAAAATGTTAAATGAGTACAAAAAATTATTTTGTAAACCTTTCGGAGGCTTCAGTGGGTTTGGTAATTGTGGTGAAAGTCTTCAGCTGCCATGTGTACGTGGCAACAGAGAGAAAAAAAATTTATAGTACTCCTCACAATAAAGTAATTTTTATGATACAAGGCAAGCTTATTTTGTTTTGTACATATTTTTTTTTATTAAAATAAAATACAAACTAATATTCATATACAAAATATATTACAACACCCTCCCTGAAAGCATACACATTCAAAATCTATATCTGATTCACAGGGCTCTGATACATTTCTTATTTATAAATGTTCTGGTAGTCTCTCTGGGGGTTGGATAGGGTGAAGCAAGGTTTGAGGGACAGGTTAGTTGAGTGTTTTAGTGTTGGGGAACAATGAGTAAGCTATTTTAAGAGAACTGCAAAAAGCTTTCATAGGAACACTTGTAGGCCTCCTACAATACTCTCCCCTTAAAGGGTTAAGTGTTACTGTATTCTATTCTATTCTCACATGAGATCTCTAAATTTGTATTTCATGAGAAGTTACATGTAAAACGTTTACAAATGTAATGAAAAGTGGAAGTAATTAAAAGATAATCCACACTATAAATAAAAAATATAAATACGCACAATATATCATTCACCCATCTTAAGGACTAGAAAATAGATTTTCAGTAGCACTAAAAAATGCCTCTTCAAATACAGCATCACTGAATCTGTCAACTGAGCTTCTCGCTGCATTGCGTATGCATTCTTTTTCAAAATCAGTACTTTCCAAAACAGACTTCATACCTTGAGCAAAAGATTCTGTATCAGTAGCTCTGTATCCTGTTTGTTGGCTTTCATAGTCAATGACTATATCCATTTGAGGTCCGCCTGAATCATGTGCCACCATTATAAGTCCACCAGCCATACACTCAACTACACAGATACCAAAATGTTCATTCCACATGGTATGGAGACCAATTGTACCTTGCTGAACAGCATCTAAAAGATCAGTAAATGGGGCATTCAGTTTCCATACTACTTTGTCTTCAATTCCAAGTTCTACTGCAAGAGCTTTTAGCTGATCAACACGCTGCTGGTCATCTTCATTTCGACACCCACCAATTAACACAAGTCTTACGCTTTCTGCATCAACTGGATCCAAAATGTCGCAGAGCCTCTGAATTGCCCGAAGCTGAAGGGGATGATCCTTTTCTGGGCGAAACTGTCCAATAGACACAACAGACTTCAATTTCTTCTCAGAGTCTGGTAAGTGTGGTAAGCTTTTGAATTTTTCTGTGTCACAAGGAGGGTATACGATGTGAGTGCGATAAGCATTTCCCCAAAGTGATGTGATGTGTCCATGTGTCCAAGTAGAATTCACCATAACAGTATGAGCACTGCGACCAACAAGGGAGTATATAAAAGCAAATACATGATAATAAACTAATTTTATTGCACTGAAAAACATATTTCTGGCAATAAAGCCTCTGTTGTTATGTGCTTCAATTCTATCTGCAACACGGCCCAACATATCAGTGCTAATAGTTGGGTAATGTGTATAGGAACCCACGACACAACCTCCTATGTAGCGAAAAACAGGGTAAGTGAAGGCATAGCCCATGGTGTCAATGTATACATCCGGTCGGAATTTAGACAGTGCCTCAGCCCCTAAAAAAACTGAACCGATACTCTGCAATAATAAAGTGAGCATAGGATAATGCTTGGCTTCTACCAAGGTTCGAAAATGCAGATATATAAATTCAACGGGCCTAGGTAAGACAACATTAAATCGTTCTTGTGCCTTACGAAGAATTTCCTCAGGGGTAGCATCTGTGTCACCAGTGTAAATATAACATTTCACATTGGGATACCTGTAAGAGAGAAAAAATTAAGAAGATTTTTATGGGAATTCCTTACTCATCACTGCATAGCATTTAACTCTGATCATGTATAAATACATAATACAGTATTCTTTTCATAATGCATTTCATGGAAAAAAGGGGAATAATATATTTTCTATGGTCACTTTCTCATCTACAGATATAATCTGGATCGTAATATACAGTATTCTATCTGATAATTTCATTACATGAGGATATACACAATTTCACATAAATGTATGGTTTCAAAATCAAGAGTTTGAAGTTAAACATTAAGCTTGAAACAAATTACATAAATCCATACTTTGCTAGAAAAAAAATTGTTTCTCAAACACAGTATAATCTCCATTTTATCAAAACAATGAAATACAAACTTCTTTACTAATTTTACTGACTTAAATTATAAAATCCTCTTCCATCGTCTTGGCTACAAACTAGAATTTCAGTTATATAGTTCGAAAGAGGACAAAATATATAATTTCCATACCTCCTCTGGAGAGATCTTATGGAACACCAGAGAACTCTTTCTCCTCCTCCCCCAGCATTGCAATATGGATGGAAAAATGCAACATGTTTGTAACCTGGTTCACCTCGTCGCAACAGCTGCACAGTCTTAAATAAAAAGTACAAAAAGTAAAGTTTACCAAAAGCATATCATAATTACATTGCTATCTTTCTTATACTCCTTATTGTGTCAACAACACTCGTGATTTTATTTCACATAACCAACCCTTAAACAAGAAGATAACCACAAATTCAT
>JAXCGZ010006085.1:62500-70336 GCA_037179515.1 Halocaridina rubra
GGCTTTTGACAGAGTCTGGCACAAGGCTATGTTGGCCAAACTCCCTGCCTATTCTCTGATTTCCAGTTTTCTTACTGACCGTTTTATATCTGTAGTTGTTGATGGTGCAACATCTAGCCCTTTCTCTGTTACCAGTGGTGTTCCACAGGGCTCTGTTCTTTCACCTACTCTGTTCCTTCTCTTCATCAATGAACTTCTACAATCCCCATCTTCCTCTCTTCTCCATGCCTTTGCCGTTGATTCTACCCTTCACTTTTCAACTGCCTTTTCTTCTCAATCTCATGTAGTAGGTTGGCCCATGGCAATACTACAGCTGAAGGGTCTTGTGGACTTAAATAAGACTGACCATTCCTTCAGTTACGGTTCTCTTTCTATGCCTACATCAACACCGAATATTCTTGAATATTTGTTACATATGTCTTATTATCCCTTCACATCTGACAAGCCACAATACTTCCCATCTCTGTTTCTCTATATGTTTTCTTTGTGCTTAGGCCTGATGAGGGTAGATTTATTTATTTTTATTTTTTTTTTACCCGTCCTGGTGTCACAATAAAAAAAAAACCTGTGTAAAATATGTTAATAAAGTGAAAAGTAAATGCATCATACTGAACATGGAGGGTGAAATTTAAGTGCTAGCAGGGTAATACTTGAAAATGTTATTTTAAATAAGTTTTCTTCACTTGCATACAGAGTAATTTGAAAAATTACCAAAGCAGCCTCCTAAGGATTATTTAAAGCACCTGAAAATGACATGTAAAAACACAGAGTGGTGAATGAACGTTGGTGCTTTTGGGAAGTAATAAAGGGATTCTCACTTTTAATACAATGAAAGCGATGAACACCTACATAAAAAAGAAAAGGAAAAAGTTAAAAAGTTTATACTAATGTTAAAGACAAACCCAGAATTAACTGTCAAGGATGACGAGATATAGTAGGAGTAACCTAAAAATAGATTTAACAAATCCATATTCATAAAACTATTCTGTAGAAACGAATATACCCTACCCTCATGCATCTGGATGCCTATTAGATTTTTTATTTATATATTTTTGCCATTATATGTTATTGTTAATCTCCATTCAAATGCTGGTGGATTTAGACAGGCTGGGATAGGGGGATTAATGCTGGACATCCTTCCTGCCTTGTGGCAGGATCTAAACCGCATTTGTCAGGCTCGTCACTTCCCATCTTGTGCGTTCTACAACTGAGTTATGCTGAGCCCTAAAATCTGGATGTCTTAAAAACTGACTTGGTGTAGAAACTAACCTGGTAACTGAGAAATGAGAGAGAAGAGTCAATCATCCAGTGACGTATTCAGACCATAAAAAAACAAAATATAAGGTAGAATACACCACATGGTCAATGGATCCTACACTACATATCCAAAGTGTAGCAATCCATTACAGTATATGTAAAGCATTTCAGAATACAGTAACACTAAACTGACAGGTGAACTCAGACAAGACAACCAAATCCCCACCCAACAGGAAAGGGAATACGATGGGCAAAAGGGCAAACAATGGCCTGCCAGGAATATTAAAACATCAACGACCAAAATAGGAATGATGTGAGTGATTTGTCATAAATAAGTCTTCACCAGCGATTACACCTTCAAGCATGATCCCGATTTATGAAAGGAACTCTCATTTCTAGTAGAGGCTAGGATGGTGCCTCCTTTCAAAGGATTTTGGTTTTGGCACTGTGATCATTACCCTGAGTTAATGACCTTTGTGACCTCAGACTGAGGTGGGTCTCGAACCGACAACTTGGACTTAGAGAAAGTATATGACAGGGTTGATAGAGAGGCGTTGTGGAGTGTTTTGTGACTATGGAATAAATGGAAGTTTGATGAATGCCGTCAAGAGTTTTTACATGAATAGTAGAGCTTGGGTGAGAGTCAGGAATAGCATGAGTTATTGGTTTGAGGTGAATGTAGGATTATGTCAAGGTTGTGTAATGTTACCATGGTTGTTTAATGTGAATGTGGATTGAGTGGTAAGGGAAGTAAATGAAAGAGTATTAGACAGAGGCTTGGAATTAATGGATGAGTATGGAAGGTTGTGGAAATTGAATCAATTGCTATTTGCAGACGACACAGAATTGGTGGCTGATACTGAGAATGAATTGAATCATTTGGTGACTAAGTATGTTAGGGTGTAAAAGATGGAAGTCCCACGTTAATATTACATACATACATAGACACAAGCCTCATTCCCTCTTGTAAGGGGGGTGACTGAGCCAAGAAACACGCATTCACCATGATCCACATACACACCTCAACCACTCCTCTCAGCTCCTTGGGGATAGAGGATTGCCACGCCTCCTCCCCTTCCACCCTGCTTGGGTCACCCACATGGTAGGTGGGCGAGAATATTCTACAATGAGGCCCGACAGCCGCAGCTGGTTTTCCCCCACCGCTTCATCAAATGGCAACTCCCTTCACATCTGTCCACCACAGTTCACTGAGCTAGCAGGTGCGAGTAATCCCTTTGGGCCGCGTCATATATGCACAATCTTCCTCCACTCATTCCTACCTCTTGCACGCACTCTTCCCTGTTCCACTGACATTTCCACATGCATTCAGTGCTCTTTTCACGCCATCCATCCATCTCATTCTAGGTCTCCCTCTTAACCTAAATCCAATCACTTCTGCACTCCACACTCTCTTCACTAATCATTCATCACTCATCCTTTCCATGTGGCCAAACCATCTCAACACTATCTGATCTAACCTATCCGACAGCTTCATTCCAAAACCCGTTCTCTGCCTGACATCCTCATTTCTTACTCTATCTATTCTAGATACACCAATCATACCTCTCAAACACCTCATCTCCATTACATTCAACTTGTTTCTTTCATCCTCTTTTGCATTCCAAGTCTCTGCTCCATACAATGCTGTCGGCACAATTGCACCTTTATATATCCTTCTCTTTGCATTCCTTCCCAAATACCTATTTCTCATTTCACTTTTCGACCCACCTAGACATTTACTAGCTTCCTTCACTCTGTGATATACCTCTACATCCACTCGTCCACTCCTTGATACATGTGACCCCAGATACTGAAAACTCTCAACTTCCTCAAGCAACTCCCCATTCACTCCTACATTCAGTCTGACAACGTTAACACTCCTCGTGGATATTGGTAAAAGTAAATGCTAGAGATGAACGAGTAGTAATAATGTTGACAGATTGAATGTATGAGTGAATGGAGAGTTACTTGAAGAAGCCGAGAGTTTTAAATATCTGGGTTCGCATGTATCAAGGAATGGATATTTGGTTGCTGAGGTAAGTTATAGAGTGAAGAAAGTGAATAAATGCCTAGATAGGTTGAAAAGTGTGACCAGAAGTAGGTATTTGGGAATGAATGCAAAGAGAAGGATATATGAAGGTGTGATTGTGCTGACTGCATTGTATGGAGCAAAGACTTGGAATGTAAGAAGGGATAAAAGGAACAATAATAATAATAATAATCCTTTATTTCCATTTCAATACAATGGGTATTCGTCAGCCAGGGCAAGCCCCAACCCCCCACTGTGGTGTCCAACCACAGCAGTTCCTGCCAGTAAACAGCTTAAACTCTCGGTCTTGGACGGGAACCGATCTTTCGACCTCGTGAATGCGAAGCCAGCGCGTTACCACTGTACTACCCAACAAGTTGAATGTAATGGAGATTTGGTGTTTGAGATGTATGATTGGTGTATCTAGAATATATAGAGTAAGGAATGAGGATGTCAGGCAGAGAACGAGTGTTGAAAGAAAGATGTCAGATAGGTTAGATGAAAGAGTATTGAGTTGGTTTGGGCACATGGAAACGATGAGTGATGAATGAATGGCAAAGAGTGTGTGGAGTGCAGAAGTGGTTGGAGTAAGGACATATGGAAGGATGGCATGAAAAGAGCACTAGATGCACGTGGAATGTCAATGGAGGAGGGAAGAGAGCATGCAAGAGATAGAAAGGAGTGGAGGAAGAGTGTTAATAAGTGATGCGGGCCAAAGGGATTTCTCAGACCTGCTAGCTCAATGATCTGTGATGGACAGGCATGAGGAGAGTTGCCACGCGATAAGCGGTGAGGGTAAACCAGCTGCGGCTGTCAGGCCCCACTGTAGAATATCCTTGTCCGCCTACATTGCTAATGACCCAAGCAGGGTGGTGGTGGTGGGGGGAAATGTCAACTGTGGCAACCCTTTATCCCCAAGGAGCTAAGCAGAGTGGTTGAGGTATGTGTGGATTGTGGTCAATGTGTGTTTCTTGGCTCAGCCATCCTTCTTACAAGGGGAATGAGTATATGGATAGCTATGTAAATATGTCACCACAAGTGGCTAATTCACCTGAAATTGAACTATAAGTCTGATTACACTGAGGATTGTTTGCAAAAGGATCTTGCTGAAAAAAGATGAGAACTATGATAAAACCAATAAGCACACATTAAAGCATTAAGAAATAAAACAGAATAGAACTTGCATGATCCAACAAAATCAGGTTAGGAAGTCTGAACTCAATGAGGTTAGCATAAAACTATGAACAATTCTCCACTCTCAGTGATACAAGAAAATATTGAAAGAAAAAGAAGTAATAATAATAAATCCAGGTCTAATTCTAGGAATTAATTAACAGGTAATTACATAAATCCCAACTTCTGGGGCATAAGTTACGCCTTAATACTGGACTCCGTATTCATAAGCTCAGCTCCACTAAAACAATGAAAATGTAATACAGGAAGGATGTCCAGAGAGGCAGACAGAGTAGACTAGTGAAATTCACATGAACATGCACTCAAATATAGAATTATTTGAGAGGTCAGAGTAAGACTTGGATGGTTCTCTTGTTTCCCAAGATAATTTTCCTCAAGCATCAATATTTTATTATCTGTGGCTCTTACATTAAGTAAGCTTGGCCACTCCTGGTCTATGTTGTGTCAGATTTCCTTCAAAGGTTTTTAATCACACTGCCTCTTAATGTTTTCTCTCTACCTCTCTCATTCTTTCTGACCATCTTGATATTTCTCTCCAAGCCTTTTTTTTTCTTCTTTTAATGGTGTTTTCTGATTGGAATTATAATTCAGATGCAGCATTTACACTTGAGATAACAATTATGGCTAAAGAGGACACAGTGAAGCTACAGTAAATTACTGTAGAATGCTTGCTAAAGATCTTCACATTTTTGCAATGAAGTTATATTTTTCAACAATACCACATTCCACTGAAGTCAGAAGGGTTGTCATAGTGTGTGTAAAAAAAAAAAAAAAGAAGAAGAAGAAGAAGAAGAAGAAAAGAAGAAGAAGAAGAAGAAGAAGAAGAAGAAGAAGAAGAAGAAGAAGCGCAGGGCTTCATAATATGCTGTTCCACACCATTTCAATGAGCTGTTTTATGGCAAGGGAAAAATATTCATGGAGGAAAGGACTGCCAACCCATTACTCCCCTATGCCTTGAAATGGCTTAACTATAAGGATGGACTATGGGTGCAGAATTCTTTATATTCTACAACCAGGTATAATTACTATGCATTATAGAGTTGAACAATATATTAAGTGCATCTTATAATGAAGCATAGCCCCAGGGTGCTCTAGAGTTATTCATATATAAGGCAAGTCATTCAACCTAACCTAACCATTTATGGGGTAATTTAAGTTAACATGCATTTGGGGGTTACTCATCCTTACAAGATTCTATTAATATCTAGAAAAACATTAATTAACGAACTCACCAATTTCAATAGAATCCAACATATGCAAAGCAAAACTGCCAACACAACCAAGAGCACAAGGAGTAATGTTATACTCATGGACCACGTTCGTATGGCAAGAGACATCATTTCTGAAGGTAAATTCAAACTCTCATCTAAAGTCTTCAGAAAATATGTGATGAGATTTGCCATAGTTATGTCTGGAAAATAAACAACATAATTCATTTTAATCACAAGAATGAAGAATATTATGTTTTTATTATTTTTAGAAAATAATTCATCAATCCATTTTGTTCCACGCAAAAGGTAAAAAAGATACATAGGAAGGTAAACTGTATGTTGTAGGGTAAAAGATAGCAAAAGGGGACACAGATACTACTATATTATGCAGACAGCAATGTTTATACCATGTGCAAAACTGTGGTTTAGATGACCTGCAATGCCATATGGATGGGATGGGATTTTATGTGGAATATTTTTTGTTTTAATTATCATCATTGTGAGACCAGGACAAGCCAAAAAGAAAAAAAAAAATCTGCCCTCATCAGACCTCTGCACAAAGAAAACAAAGTAAAAAACAACAGAGATGGGAGGTGTAGTGTCTTGTCTGATATGAAGAAATAATGAGATGTGTAACGAATATCCAAAAATATTCAGTGTTGATGTACTCATAAAAAAAGAACCGTAGCTGAAGGAAGACTTGACATCGAACTGTCCTAGACAGTCCTATCTATGTCCAAGACACCCTTCAGCTTTAGTATTAAAGCTAGATTCCTTTCTTAACACTCTGTAGTGCTGTTCAATCATGGGTTTGTCACCACCCAAGCAGAGTGCTCTAACCACTGTGCTGCTGCAATCCCCATTCAAAGAAATGAAATACTCAGTTCGATCACAAGATATTATAGATAAATATATTAGTCATTACTGTCATTTTTCAGTGTCTATCATGGTACCTGACTTCCATCCACGAGAATGAACACGACCTCAGTTACTAAAAGGGACACATACTTATGGCACAAATATCACTAAAATGCCATCAATAATTTGTCTTTTCCATTGTAAACTTTAGTTGTATAAGGAACAAGAAAATTTTATAAATATATATATTTTTTTTATTGAGTGTGACACCAGGACAGGCAAAAAATGCCCTAATCAATAAAGGCCCGGGCACGAGAAAATACCAAGATGAAGGAAAATAAAAAGGTTAAGGACAAGGCAGAGATGAGGTAATAACACACAAAGGAAAACGACAAACTGAAAAAGCAGTCAAAGTACAGAGGACCTATAGATATGGAGGATTAGGCCCTGAGATGACGATAGATCCGCCTTTTGAAGGATGATAGGTCATAAGAATTAGGAAAGACTAAAGGAGGAAGAGAGTTCCAGAGTCTGGAGGTATATGGGAAGAAGCAGTCGCTACACTGACCACTCAGCATGCTACAAATCTCCACACAGTACCTGTGAGATGAGGCCGCTTGGCGAGCGTTACGCGGCCTCGGCAGTGGGGGAGGAATGCAACTCGCCAACTCATCAGAGCAGCGATGGAAGTAGCAGCGATAAAAAAGAGAAAGGGAAGATACCTTACGGCGAATTGAGAGAGAATCAATATTAGAAGTAAGAGAAGGATCATTATGAACTGGTAAAACAGCTTGACATCTCATATGTAACCATATGCTCCAGTGGTTTAGGAGTAAAAATAATATAATACAGTAAAATGTTAATTCAAGAGTAACTACGTACCAAAAATAATTACGGTAATGTATGGTTAAGATTACGTAAAGATTTTGAGAATTCACACATCACCAAATCGTATGACTGCATAATTTCTTATATATAAATTACTTATTGGTATCACCTTCAGTTTTTATATACCGTATGTATGTCTGTGCATTTAAGAGATCTTATCCATATGAATCTTAGTCTAATGCCCAGTTCACAGTACGAAAAAAAATTTTAAGCTATTAATCAACTAAAGATACAATTCAATCCAAAATTTTTTTGTAAAATGTATGTGTAGTTATAGCTAGAAATTTTATGGATTTATTTCATATTGTCTACAGTAGTCTTTCCATTACTTAGGTGAAATTATGTATTACTGGAAGATGAGATTACTGTATTTAGCTACACAGGGAGCTTAATACTTAG
>JAXCGZ010006086.1:2500-7500 GCA_037179515.1 Halocaridina rubra
TATATATATATATATATATATATATATATATATATATATAACCAAGCAAGCACATTACATATGTGAAAATATGAATCATTTTTTACCCCGACCGGGATTCGAACCTAGGACTTATAATTACTAAGTCAAGGCTCTACCAACTACACAACACAAAAGGTACAAAAGGAATCCAACGCTATAGCTTTTATCTGCTATACTTAGGGATGAACGCATTCTATCTGAATGCCACTATGTTCATATTACAGATTACCCAACCTCACTCGTGGCTTCATTTTAGCATTTAATTCAATTCCCTATCTCATTCGGGTCATACAATAACCAAGAAAGCACATTACATATGTAAAAAAACTTGAATCATTTTTTACCCCGACCGGGATTCGAACCTAGGACTTATAATTACTAAGTCAAGGCGCTACTAACTACACACAACAGAAGGTATAAAAGGAATCCAACCTTATAGCTTATATCTGCTATACTTAGGGATGAACGCATTCTATCAGAATGCCACTATGTTCATATTACAGATTCCCCAACCTCACTCGTGGATTCATTTTAGCATTTAATTAAATTCCCAATCTCATTCGGGTCATACAATAACCAAGCAAGCACATTACATATATGAAAACATGAATCATTTTTTACCCCGACCGGGATTCGAACCTAGGACTTATAATTACTAAGTCAAGGCGCTACCAACTACACACCACAGAAGGTATAAAAGGAATCCAACCTTATAGCTTATATCTGCTATACTTTAGGATGAACGCATTCTATCTGAATGCCACTATGTTCATATTACAGATTCCCCAACCTCACTCGTGGCTTCATTTTAGCATTTAATTCAATTCCCAATCTCATTCGGGTCATACAATAACCAAGCAAGCACATTACATATGTGAAAACATGAATCATTTTTTACCCCGACAGGGATTCGAACCTAGGACTATAATTACTAAGTCTAGGCGCTACCATCTACACATCACAGAAGGTATAAAAGGAATTCAACCTTATAGCTTATATCTGCTATACTTAGGGATGAACGCATTCTATCTGAATGCCACTATGTTCATATTACAGAATGCGTTCATTCCTAAGTATAGCAGATATAAGCTATAAGGTTGGATTCCTTTTAACCTTCTGTCGTGTAGTGGTAGCGCCTTGACTTATTAATCATAAGTCCTAGGTTCGAGTCCCGGTCGGGGAAAAAAAATGATTCATGTTTTCACATATGTAATGTGCTTATTTGTATATATATATATATATATATATATATATATATATATATATATATATATATATATATATATATATATATATATATATATATATATATATATATATATATATATATATATATATATATATATATATATATATATATATATATATATATATATATATATATATATATATATATATATATATATATATATATATATATATATATATATATATATATATATATATATATATATATATATATATATATATATATATATATATATATATATATATATATATATATATATATATATATATATATATATATATATATATATATATATATATATATATATATATATATATATATATATATATATATATATATATATATATATATATATATATATATATATATATATATATATATATATATATATATATATATATATATATATATATATATATATATATATATATATATATATATATATATATATATATATATATATATATATATATATATATATATATATATATATATATATATATATATATATATATATATATATATATATATATATATATATATATATATATATATATATATATATATATATATATATATATATATATATATATATATATATATATATATATATATATATATATATATATATATATATATATATATATATATATATATATATATATATATATATATATATATATATATATATATATATATATATATATATATATATATATATATATATATATATATATATATATATATATATATATATATATATATATATATATATATATATATATATATATATATATATATATATATATATATATATATATATATATATATATATATATATATATATATATATATATATATATATATATATATATATATATATATATATATATATATATATATATATATATATATATATATATATATATATATATATATATATATATATATATATATATATATATATATATATATATATATATATATATATATATATATATATATATATATATATATATATATATATATATATATATATATATATATATATATATATATATATATATATATATATATATATATATATATATATATATATATATATATATATATATATATATATATATATATATATATATATATATATATATATATATATATATATATATATATATATATATATATATATATATATATATATATATATATATATATATATATATATATATATATATATATATATATATATATATATATATATATATATATATATATATATATATATATATATATATATATATATATATATATATATATATATATATATATATATATATATATATATATATATATATATATATATATATATATATATATATATATATATATATATATATATATATATATATATATATATATATATATATATATATATATATATATATATATATATATATATATATATATATATTATATATATATATATATATATATATATATATATATATATATATATATATATATATATATATATATATATATATATATATATATATATATATATATATATATATATATATATATATATATATATATATATATATATATATATATATATATATATATATATATATATATATATATATATATATATATATATATATATATATATATATATATATATATATATATATATATATATATATATATATATATATATATATATATATATATATATATATATATATATATATATATATATATATATATATATATATATATATATATATATATATATATATATATATATATATATATATATATATATATATATATATATATATATATATATATATATATATATATATATATATATATATATATATATATATATATATATATATATATATATATATATATATATATATATATATATATATATATATATATATATATATATATATATATATATATATATATATATATATATATATATATATATATATATATATATATATATATATATATATATATATATATATATATATATATATATATATATATATATATATATATATATATATATATATATATATATATATATATATATATATATATATATATATATATATATATATATATATATATATATATATATATATATATATATATATATATATATATATATATATATATATATATATATATATATATATATATATATATATATATATATATATATATATATATATATATATATATATATATATATATATATATATATATATATATATATATATATATATATATATATATATATATATATATATATATATATATATATATATATATATATATATATATATATATATATATATATATATATATATATATATATATATATATATATATATATATATATATATATATATATATATATATATATATATATATATATATATATATATATATATATATATATATATATATATATATATATATATATATATATATATATATATATATATATATATATATATATATATATATATATATATATATATATATATATATATATATATATATATATATATATATATATATATATATATATATATATATATATATATATATATATATATATATATATATATATATATATATATATATATATATATATATATATATATATATATATATATATATATATATATATATATATATATATATATATATATATATATATATATATATATATATATATATATATATATATATATATATATATATATATATATATATATATATATATATATATATATATATATATATATATATATATATATATATATATATATATATATATATATATATATATATATATATATATATATATATATATATATATATATATATATATATATATATATATATATATATATATATATATATATATATATATATATATATATATATATATATATATATATATATATATATATATATATATATATATATATATATATATATATATATATATATATATATATATATATATATATATATATATATATATATATATATATATATATATATATATATATATATATATATATATATATATATATATATATATATATATATATATATATATATATATATATATATATATATATATATATATATATATATATATATATATATATATATATATATATATATATATATATATATATATATATATATATATATATATATATATATATATATATATATATATATATATATATATATATATATATATATATATATATATATAATCAATTAAGCACATTACATATGTGAAAGCATGAATCATTTTTTACCCCGACCGGGACTCGAACCTAGGACTTATGATTACTAAGTCAAGGCGCAACCAATACACCACAGAAGGTTAAAAGGAATCCAACCTTATAGCTTATATCTGCTATTCTTAGGAATGAACGCATTCTAACTGAAAGCCACTATGTTCATATTACAGATTCCCCAACCTCACTCGTGGCTTTCTTTTAGCATTTAATTCAATTTCCAATCTCATTCAGGCCTTGAAATAATCAATTAAGCACATTACATATGTGAAAGCATGAATCATTTTTTATCCCGACCGGAACTCGAACCTAGGACTTATGATTACTAAGTCAAGGCGCAACCACTACACCACAGAAGGTTAAAAGGAATCCAACCTTATAGC
>JAXCGZ010006086.1:17500-22500 GCA_037179515.1 Halocaridina rubra
AAAACATGAATCATTTTTTACCCCGACCGGGACTCGAACCTAGGACTTATGATTACTAAGTCAAGGCATTACCACTACACCACAGAAGGTTAAAAGGAATCCATCCTTATAGCTTATATCTGCTTTACTTTGGAATGAATGCATTCTAACTGAATGCCACTATGTTCATATTACAGATTCCCCAACCTCACTCGTGGCTTCATTTTAGTATTTAATTCAATTCCCAATCTCATTCGGGCCATGAAATAATCAATTAAGCACATTACATATGTGAAAACATGAATCATTTTATACCCCGACCGGGACTCGAACCTAGGACTTATGATTACTAAGTCAAGGCGCTACCACTACACCACAGAAGGTTAAAAGGAATCCAAGATTATAGCTTATATCTGCTATACTTAGGAATGAACGCATTCTAACTGAATGCAACTATGTTCATATTCCAGATTCCCCAACCTCACTCGTGGCTTCATTTTAGCATTTAATTCAATTCCCAATCTCATTCGGGCCATGAAATAATCAATTAATCACATTACATATGTGAAAACATGAATCATTTTTTACCCTGACCGGGACTCGATCCTAGGACTTATGATTACTAAGTCAAGGCGCTACCACTACACCACAGAAGGGTAAAAGGAATCCAACCTTATAGCTTATATCTGCTATACTTAGGAATGAACGCATTCTAACTGAATGCCACTATGTTCATATTACAGATTCCCCAACCTCACTCGTGGCTTCATTTTAGCATTTAATTCAATTCCCAATCTCATTCGGGCCATGAAATAATCAATTAAGCACATTACATATGTGAAAACATGAATCATTTTTTACCCCGACCGGGACTCGAACGTAGGACTTATGATTACTAAGTCAAGACGCTACCACTACGCCACAGAAGGTTAAAAGGAATCCAACCTTATACGTTATATCTGCTATACTTAGGAATGATTGCATTCTAACTGAATGCCACTATGTTCATATTACAGATTCCCCAACCTCACTCGTGGCTTCATCTTAGCATTTAATTCAATTCCCAATCTCATTCGGGCCATGAAATAATCAATTAAGCACATTACATATGTGAAAACATGAATCATTTTTTACCCCGACCGGGACTCGAACCTAGGACTTATGATTACTAAGTCAAGGCGTTACCACTACACCACAGAAGGTTAAAAGGAATCCATCCTTATAGCTTATATCTGCTTTACTTTGGAATGAATGCATTCTAACTGAATGCCACTATGTTCATATTACAGATTCCCCAACCTCACTCGTGGCTTCATTTTAGTATTTAATTCAATTCCCAATCTCATTCGGGCCATGAAATAATCAATTAAGCACATTACATATGTGAAAACATGAATCATTTTATACCCCGACCAGGACTCGAACCTAGGACTTATGATTACTAAGTCAAGGCACTACCACTACACCACAGAAGGTTAAAAGGAATCCAAGCTTATAGCTTATATCTGCTATACTTAGGAATGAACGCATTCTAACTGAATGCAACTATGTTCATATTCCAGATTCCCCAACCTCACTCGTGGCTTCATTTTAGCATTTAATTCAATTCCCAATCTCATTCGGGCCATGAAATAATCAATTAATCACATTACATATGTGAAAACATGAATCATTTTTTACCCTGACCGGGACTC
Source organism: Halocaridina rubra (assembly GCA_037179515.1). Classification (NCBI taxonomy): domain Eukaryota; kingdom Metazoa; phylum Arthropoda; class Malacostraca; order Decapoda; family Atyidae; genus Halocaridina; species Halocaridina rubra. The sequence continues at coordinate 19,174 of JAXCGZ010006086.1, forward strand.
GATCCAAGGACTTATGATTACTAAGTCAAGGCGCTACCACTACACCACAGAAGGGTAAAAGGAATCCAACCTTATAGCTTATATCTGCTATACTTAGGAATGAACGCATTCTAACTGAATGCCACTATGTTCATATTACAGATTCCCCAACCTCACTCGTGGCTTCATTTTAGCATTTAATTCAATTGACTAAGTAATCATAAGTCCTAGGTTTGAGTCCCGGTCGGGGTAAAAAATGATTCATGTTTTCACATATGTAATGTGCTTAATTGATTATTTCATGGCCCGGATGAGATTGGGAATTGAATTAAATGCTAAAATGAAGCCACGAGTGAGGTTGGGGAATCTATAATATGAACATAGTGGCATTCAGTTAGATTGCGTTCATTCCTAAATATAGCAGATATAAGCTATAAGGTTGGATTCCTTTTAACCTTCTGTGGTGTAGTGGTAGCGCCTTGACATAGTAATCATAAGTCTTAGGTTCGAGTCCCGGTCGGGGTAAAAAATGATTCATGTTTTCACATATGTAATGTGCTTAATTGATTATTTCATGGCCCGAATGAGATTGGGAATTGAATTAAATGCTAAAATGAAGCCACGAGTGAGGTTGGGGAATCTGTAATATGAACATTGTGGTATTCAGTTAGAATGCGTTCATTCCTAAGTATAGCAGATATAAGCTATAAGGTTGGATTCCTTTTAACCTTCTGTGGTGTAGTGGTAGCGCCTTGACTTAGTAATCATAAGTCCTACGTTCGAGTCCCGGTCAGGGTAAAAAATTATTCATGTTTTCACATATGCAATGTGCTTAATTAATTATTTTATGGCCCGAATGAGATTGGGAATTGAATTAAATGCTAAAATGAAGCCACGAGTGAGGTTGGGGAATCTGTAATATGAACATAGTGGAATTCAGTTAGAACGCGTTCATTCCTAAGTATAGCAGATATAAGCTATAAGGTTATATTTCTTTTAACCTTCTGTGGTGTAGTGGTAGCGCCTTGACTTAGTAATCATAAGTCCTAGGTTCGAGTCCCGGTCGGGGTAAAAAATGATTCATATGTATATATATATATATATATATATATATATATATATATATATATATATATATATATATATATATATATATATATATATATATATATATATATTTATATATATATATATATATATATATATATATATATATATATATATATATATATATATATATATAGATATATGAATAATTTTTTTTTTACCCCGACCGGGACTCGAACCTAGGACTTATGATTACTAAGTCAAGGCACTACCACTACACCACAGAAGGTTAAAAGGAATCCAACCTTATAGCTTATATCTGCTATACTTAGGAATGAACGCATTCTAGCTGAATGCCACTATGTTCATATTACAGATTCCCCAACCTCACTCGTGGCTTCATTATAGCATTTAATTCAAGTCCCAATCTCATTCGGGCCATGAAATAACCAAGCAAGCACATTACATATGTGAAAACATGAATAATTTTTTTTTTACCCCGACCGGGACTCGAACCTAGGACTTATGATTACTAAGTCAAGGCGCTACCACTACTCCACAGAAGGTTAAAAGGAATCCAACCTTATAGCTTATATCTGCTATACTTAGGAATGAACGCATTCTAGCTGAATGCCACTATGTTCATATTACAGATTCCCCAACCTCACTCGTGGCTTCATTATAGCATTTAATTCAATTCCCAATCTCATTCGGGCCATGAAATAACCAAGCAAGCACATTACATATGTGAAAACATGAATAATTTTTTTTTTACCCCGATCGTGACTTGAACCTAGGACTTATGATTACTAAGTCAAGGCGCTACCACTACACAACAGAAGGTTAAAAGGAATCCAACCTTATAGCTTATATCTGCTATACTTAGGACTGAACGCATTCTAGCTGAATGCCGCTATGTTCATATTACAGATTCCCCAACCTCACTCGTGGCTTCATTATAGCATTTAATTCAAGTCCCAATCTCATTCAGGCCATGAAATAACCAAGCAAGCAAATTACATATGTGAAAACATGAATGATTTTTTTTTACCCCGACCGGTATAAGGTTGGATTCCTTTTAACCTTCTGTGGTGTAGTGGTAGCGCCTTGACTTAGTAATCATAAGTCCTAGGTTCGAGTCCCGGTCAGGGAAAAAAAAAAATTATTCATGTTTTCACATATGTAATGTGCTTGCTTGGTTATTTCATGGCCCGAATGAGATTGGGACTTGAATTAAATGCTATAATGGAGCCACGAGTGAGGTTGGGGAATCTGTAATATGAACATAGTGGCATTCAGCTAGAATGTGTTCATTCCTAAGTATAGCAGATATAAGCTATAAGGTTGGATTCCTTTTAACCTTCTGTGGTGTAGTGGTAGCGCCTTGACTTAGTAATCATAAGTCCTAGGTTCGAGTCCCGGTCGGGGTAAAAAAAAATTATTCATGTTTTCACATATGTAATGTGCCTGTTTGGTTATTTCATGGCCCGAATGAGATTGGGACTTGAATTAAATGTTATAATGAAGCCACGAGTGAGGTTGGTGAATCTGTAATATGAACATAGTGGCATTCAGCTAGAATGCGTTCATTCCAAAGTATAGCAGATATAAGCTATAAGGTTGGATTCCTTTTAACCTTCTGTGGTGTAGTGGTAGCGCCTTGACTTAGTAATCATAAGTCCTAGGTTTGAGTCCCGGTCGGGGTAAAAAAAAATTATTCATGTTTTCACATATGTAATGTGCTTGCTTGGTTATTTCATGGCCCGAATGAGATTGGGACTTGAATTAAATGCTATAATGAAGCCACGAGTGAGGTTGGGGAATCTGTAATATGAACATAGTGGCATTCAGCTAGAATGCGTTCATTCCTAAGTATAGCAGATATAAGCTATAAGGTTGGATTCCTTTTAACCTTCTGTGGTGTAGTGGTAGCGCCTTGACTTAGTAATCATAAGTCCTAGGTTCGAGTCCCGGTCGGGGTAAAAAATGATTCATATGTATATATATATATATATATATATATATATATATATATATATATATATATATATATATATATATATATATATATATATATATATATATATATATATATATATATATATATATATATATATATATATATATATATATATATATATATATATATATATATATATATATATATATATATATATATATATATATATATATATATATATATATATATATATATATATATATATATATATATATATATATATATATATATATATATATATATATATATATATATATATATATATACATATATATATATAT